>JAPYYW010002086.1:0-22970 GCA_030522545.1 Cremastinae sp. A BG-2022a | reverse complement strand
TAAAAATCTTTAAAAATCACACTTTATAAAGTTTCTTTCGTCAAGAAAAAAGAAAGATATTGCTAATTGAAATTTTCATGGGTCCACGAGACCCAGTGTTACTCACCAAATTAAAAAAAAATTTTTTTTTTCGATTTTAAGAGCCTATTCGATCGGAAATTTCCTGTAGATAACGAAAATGTTAACTATTCGGAGCGCAATCCCAGAATTCATTCTAAACAATCCAAATAAACCGGATTTTGGATAAGTGTTCTTATTGCCGCAAGGGCGCGAAGCGCCCGAGCCACTATAATCTGCTAGTAATTTTATAAGTTTAAAAATGAAATTAAAAAAATGATAGACTAAATCGATTATTTAGGAATTTGTTGAAAATTGGTACAGCCATTCTTTGATATGTTACACATATGCGTACCAAATTTTAAGAGCAGGTTTCACCACGTAGAAATTGAGATATTTATTGTTAAAAATCCCTATTTTCAGTGCTCTCCCATGTAATGATTATATTTTTTGGGTAGAACTTCGAAAGGAAAATAAATAGAATGTTAATTTTGAAATGAAAAACGCCTTTAATCAGAGAGATATAATGTGTACCTTTATTTTCAAGAGTATAGACAGGGTTTGATATAAATACGTCTGAATCCCATGTTAGCTTTAGAGAGACTGACTCTTGCTCGTTCTCATTCATTATCCACACCTATAAACTAGAGGGAGAAATCTAGCGACAGCTATATGAATTAAATTTCGCTACAATATTCAAATATCATGACACCCATAAGATCCTATGTTAAATATTGCGATTTTCAATCCTAAATATCTTGAAATCTAGATGGTGAACCTTCTTAAAATTTAGTACAGCTCTTTATTATACTTCAAAGAAGCTTCCTCAAATTTAAAAAAAAAATTCCAAGATTATGATTTTTTAAATTTTCATGCATACGTAGCAAATACAAGTCACCTTTGATAACCTTGAATTTTGAGTATGTTATTGAAACAATTTGCAACAACTTGTCTTAATTGACTTAACGATGTTGTATCGTGACAGTCCAATCAAAAAGTTTTGGCTTATTTTTTCTCACATACCGAGTGGTTTGTGAGTAAAGTTCATTAAGAAAAGTTGTTACAAATTTTCTCGAGAATAACATACTCGCAATACAAGGTCGTCCAAGGTCAAATGTACTAGTTATATGATTATCAAAATGTCGAAAAAAATTTTCAACGGATTTTTTTAAAAAACTAAACATACATTCTTTAATGCTGTGTAAAGCTTCATGCCAAATTTTATAAGGTTTTACCATGCCGAAGTTGAGATATTTGTTGTTAAAAATCGAAATATTTAACACGTGCTCTTATGGCGAAGTACCGAAAAATTCAATTTTTGCCAATAAATATCTCGACTTCCGTACGGGGTAAAACGTTCTAAAATTAGGTATACACATGCACATTGCGTCAAAGAACGTCTATGCAAATTTTTATTAAATTCTATCGAAAACGATTTTACGGTACCATAACATCCTTAAGCTGAAAAACCACATGGTATGGAAATAAATTGAGATAAAAACGTTTGATTTTACTGTCACAGGGGAAGTACCTTAATAAAATTAATAAAATTTGTATAGCGATTGGGTAAAAGGTTAGTATTGGTATACTGACTGAATTTTAGGAGGTTCCGGCCGGGCTGCACCGGCCCCAGTCGAGGCTCGGCTACGAGGAGCCCCGGCCCCAGTCTCGCGTCGATTACACGCCGGACTCGAGATGCGCGAGTAGGCTCGGCTACGACGACACCGGCGGTGGCTATTTGGACCAGAGCGATCCTAGGATGTACTGCACGGGCACTTACTGCATGGGCGACACGATGATGGCCACCGCCAGGGGCGTGTGCGGCGAGGAACTGGAACTCGACATGCGAAGGCACATACAGGCCTGCGCCTGTACCTGCAACCACATGGGTTACGGCAATTACATGGACTATCAGGTAAGACGCATCTCCATATCCTCAAATTATTGTTTCCCTTTGTCTGCCATTCGTATTGAGATTCGCCCCCCCAAAATCACATTATTCGCCGCAATGCCTTCTTCATTGCCTCCAAAGAGAATTATCCAAGAACCGTCCCGAGTGTCACTCTATTGATTTAAATAATCTAGACATCGACTCGGTTTCTCTTGGGATTCGTCTCGTTTTTCAGAAATATTTTGAAAAAGCACACACCATCGAAAAAGCTTTTCTTTCCAGGAATGCGAACACTATTGCTGTAATTCAATATATACTCTAGGAATTTTTCTCTAATTCCTGATGTTGAATCTATTAGCTAGATGATTATTTCATAAATCAAGAATTGAAAATAAAAATCACTATTGCTTTAATTCAACACTCTAGGAATTCTCTAATTCCTGTTGAATCTATTAGCTAGATGATTATTTCATAAACTATTCATAAACCACGAATTAAAAATAAGAATTACAAATTTAATGCTTTATTAGGAATTATTAAACACCTGAAAAGTTTTCTGGCTTGATGAACTTTTAAGAACTTAAAAAATCCCAAATGTCAAGTTTTAATTACTCTACATTTCTACTAATTATATTTTCATGGAAGACTGGTTGACCTGACACATTTTGTCCTGTTTAAATTTCAATATATTTGTTGTTTTTTTGTCAACAAAAACTATAAACTACAAACTACATTTGTTGGACAGATCTCGAAATAACATAGAAGTAAAAACTGTTTTTCTAGATATTTTTTTCAATTGAAAACATTCAATTAAGTTATTTCTATCCCGGGAGCATAACGAATAAAACAAAATAAAAATCAGCCAGATATGTCGTTTTTATCTTCAGTTATGATCGAGAGTGGATACTTTCGAAAATTTTATAATGTTTACAGTTTGTCCGAATTTTCCAACGTTTGTTTGGAATTCTCCCAATTTTTTTCCTGAAAACATATATATTTTGAAAACTGTAACGAACAAAACCAAGAAAGAATTGCACACGTCGACTGTTCGAATCGTGAGTAATGGACTTGAGCTTGTACAAAAATCCCACAAAGAAAGGCATTTTCAATTTTTCACGAATTTTCCAATTTTCCATCAGGAAACTTTTCTAATTTTTCTTTTTTCTAAAAAAAAACCTCGTTCAAACTATCACGAACGAATTCATTTCCATCTGTACGTAGATATAAAAATTTATAGATACAGAAAGATTAGTCTTTTGGCGATCAACGATTCATGAAAAGCACGAGTTAAAAAATCTTTGCTGCGATCGTTGAAAGATTGAAGCGTGCTCGGTAGACAGAGTGAGAAGATTGTGTTAGAAAAATTAATGAGATACGAATTAGAGATGTTTCGTCTTTGGTTTGGCCATAGAGAAAGAGAGAGAGAGAGAGAGAGAGAGAGAGAGAGAAATTCAAAGAGAGAGAGGAGGAAATCCACCCCGTGAAGCTTCATCGTGATAACGGAGAGGGAAAGAGGGAGACGAGAGCCAAGACACAGCATTAACCCTTCACTTCTGACCAGTGTCAGACGCACACGAATATTCGGTTCCTTTGATCAATATTTAGCGTCAGTACGTGTGCGCCGCGTACGTAAGTAAGGTACTTGCTTAGCGGAGCGAGCTCGCTGCGATGGGAACCGCAGCATCGTTCGTCGGTCTCTCTCTCTCTCTCTCTCTCTCTCTCTCTCTCTCTCTCGCGATATGTATCGCCCTCCGGTCCTACTTTGATCGAGAACGTTCAATTTTTCAACTAGCCAAACCCCGGTAAAAAGCATTCGGCGAGAGAGAAAGTTAGATATGGGAAAAGCTTGTTTGACTTTTCGAGGAGGAAAATCAGGGCCTCCGTGCCATCTCTTGCCCAGATTCGATGCGTTTCTCCATCGCTCTCTTTTTTTCCTCTCACTCTCGCTTCCGGTGTGCATCCGACACTCGGAAAGTGGAGTTTTCGAGAGATAGAAGCTTGTCAGTTGATCAGGCGCGAGCACGTATATATTGCCGACGCGCGCGGTGAAGTACTCTGTTTGCGAATAAAACGAGAGAGCTCGAAAAACAAAAAAGGAATACCATTCGCGGGAGGGCAACCAAAAAAAACAAAAAAAACAAGATCGAATCGATTCGAAGTGGTATATCGTAATCTGCGACTTTCCCTGCTCCGGTTTCCACGAGCTCTTTTTCGCTTTGGGAAAATAATAACTAAGGTAAACGTCCCAATGGTTGGACAGTTAAAGATTTTCATGCTTTATCTTTATTTTAAAAAAATATAAACAAAAAATCTGCTTCAAATTCACATCTTGACTATTGTCTGATATTTCAGTGATCCAAAACTCATTTTATGTATTAATTTTAGACAATATTTCTATAGTAAATAAATACTTGAACGTTTTTATTTATATATAGGATATCCCAATGGTTGGACAGAAAATTAACCCTATTTCTATAG
This sequence comes from Cremastinae sp. A BG-2022a, assembly GCA_030522545.1. NCBI lineage: Eukaryota > Metazoa > Arthropoda > Insecta > Hymenoptera > Ichneumonidae > Cremastinae sp. A BG-2022a. The sequence continues at coordinate 18,544 of JAPYYW010002086.1, read as the reverse complement.
GGGTCAGCAGGTTTGTTCCAATAAAATTAAAGTTATGAAAAATAAACCTCTTTGTGTATGAAAAGTAATCCATACGATTTTATTGACAAATAAATAATACAAATGTTAAAAATAATACAGCAATAATTATCCAATTATGGGGACATGTCCATCTATTGGGACGTTTACCTTATCGGCGATTCTGTCTCTAGTTTTACCAACAGCTCGATATGTTTATCTTCGAATGTCCCCTCATCAACGGTCCAACCGTCAAACGCTTTAAACGTGCGATACCTTCACTTTAATTTAGTTTCACTTTAGTTTCACTTTAGATCTAATTTTGAACATTTTTCAGTATTTAACTTTTTTCCAGTTTTTTGCATTTGATCATTCTTTAACAAATATTTTACAATCTTTTTTTACAATATTTTTGTTTGTCGAAAGTCACCCTTTATAATTGTTCTCTCCGTGAAAAATCATAAATCCCGAGGCGCCTGAAGTCGGGCAGAGATATAAATAAAGCAATAAGAATAAGGAAGAGAGTGGGCAAAAAGAGAAGAAATTCGAAAGTGGCGCACTTTAGCTTATCGAAATTGTTTAACGAGCCATGAGATCAATACTTTAACATTTTCGCTCCGGGGTAGAATCGCCGGGTCGTCTCTCCTCGCGCTATTCGGGACACAGCCAATCGTCAATTATTAACAGAATAGCATCCGACTGGACATTTGCCGACGAGCGATTCTTCCTCGCTCCGGTCACTTTCATTATTAAAATGAAGAACGTCATCGCGTGATAATGCTCAAAACGTTTTGCAATTCCGAATCCAAAATCGCAATGAAATTAATTACAATTAGATATAAATAGATAAAGTATATTTTCCTACACATAAAAATGAAAAGCATCCAAACACGCACGGAATATTTTAAGAAGGTTCTAGGCCGATTGTTATATTTTAATGTTTTTTTAAACGTACGAGCAACAACGCGGTCGCTTTTTTGCTTTTCGATATGATTGAATAAATATTTTGCGATTCTTCTAGACGCATATTTCATATAACCACGAATAATACGCTCTATTCCGATCAATTGATTATGAGTTTTATGTTTTCTTTTTTTTTAATAGGGTATTTTATTGCAAAATTTCCTGTAGATTACAGAAATGTTACTTCTACGGGGCGTAATCCAAGAATTCACTATTGAAAAATTGAAAAAACTGATCGGAAAGTCAGTTTTTTGACTCATTTAATATGAATTCTTGGATTTCGCCCCGAATCAGTAGCATTTTCGTTATCTACGAAAAATTCCCAATCGAATAGGTTAAAATCTATTAATGTCTCAACTATACATATTAAAAGTTATATACACACTAAGAGAAATTACGATAGCATATTTTAACATAAAGTGACAATTGTGTTGATTATTTTATAACTAAAAATATTTTTATCCTAGAATAAAGTACATTTAGGATAGAATCTGATTAAAATATATTTAGTTCCATAATAATTAGTACAATTGTTACTTGTGTATAGTAAATCTACCATTTTTTTCTCTTAGTGCATCTTCGGTTTTGCATTATCGTTGCAATCTCGTATTTATTTTTGTCTTCTAGTACTCAAAATATTCAATTAATATAATAAGTTCATTTTAGAAAGGGTCACTTTTATAAAAAAATGCTTTTTGAACAATTACTTTTTGAAAATAAAAGCACAGAATCGTATTCTTTCAATTACTCGGCGTTAAAATCGGATTTTAAATCACGAATATGTTCGTCGAAAAGTCGACAGGAGCATGTTTTTTGTGTGGATTCTGTAACTGGGAACTTTTTCAATCGTTTGAACCCAGAAAAATACTTTTAATTAAAAACTGTCACAGCAGCTAGGAATTATTCAATTTTCTATACTAAAACTTTGTATGAACCTTCACAAGAGGTTACGAAAATAGCATTCATCAAATAATCGCGATAATTAAATATAGCGCCGGCGTGTGACTTTGGACGACGTTTATGAAAATTTAGAAGAAATTATCTTTGAGGAAATTTCATGCAAGCTCCTCCTTAAGAAAAATTAATTGAACACTTTTTCGTTCGCACACTGCAAAAAAAAAAATATCTGATGAACTTTGAGCGATCTCGCGGATTATGAAAAGATATTGCGAGGGTTCAATCAACGAAAGTGGACCACAGTTAACGAGAAATGGCCCGTATACGTGTATAGTGAGATCTCGAGAAAAGCTCCTCTGCAGTTGTGCCAGCAACACGGAAAAGACGGGGCCAGAGCGGGGGTGCTTGGGGGGGGGGGCGGAAAGAAGGGGTGAGACTCGAAGCTGATGTATATAGTAAAAGCGAGCTTGCAGACCGTTGCATTCTATCCGCCTTTGGTGCACTGCAGTTGTGGCGTGTTTTCAAAGTGTGGCGGAGAAAAGCGGAGAGTGCCTGCTGGACCGAGGATTATATAGCACGATATTAGAGTATACACGAAAATCCTACCGAAACTCTCATTCTCTTATTTTTCTTTTTTTTTCTGTCTATCTGTTCCCTCACTACCGAAAATATATAAATATTTCGCCGCAGCATCGTGTATTTAGTTTTGGATTCGTTCCGCTCTCCCCTTTACAACGTTTCGCTTCGTTCCGAGCCCCTAACCTCTGGATTCGAGGTCTGTAATGCGGCTAAGCTACCCGGAGCAGTCGACCAAGCATTTTTTTCGCTCTCTCGCTCTTCTAGCTTTTTACTCTTCTCGACCTGCTAATTTTTGCAATTTACTCGAACTTTTTGTTTTACCGTCCTTCACACGAAATATTTTGCATGCATAGAAAATAAATTCCGAATTTCTCATACTATTTATTCGACGAATTCGTTATGGAGCACAACGATATTTATTTTGACAAATCAAAAAGCGAGTCGCTCATTGCCTTTGGAGCCACATTTTTTTTCTTTCTCTTGCGGGCAGTATGTTAACTGTACTCTTCACTTCTGTACTCTTGACATTATTTTTTCGTATTTCATCTTGAATGTGGCTGCTTTAAAAAAATTGACTATTTTGAAATAAATTTACTCAAAAGAAAACTCTTCTGCAGTTTTAAAACGCCAAATTTAACTTAAAATATGGTCTTGAGTAGAGAAGTAAAGAGTAAAGAATGCTTCGAAACCACCATGGCTATTTTTGGCCAGTCTGTTTTTTAATTTCACGTAATAATTTGTACATTTAATAAATGCAAACTTTTAGTTAAATCAAAATATTTCCAACAGATTCTGGGTTCAGACAATCGAACGTAATTTAAGTTTGTGAAAATGTGAAAAAAGTTGAGTGACAAATTTTTTTAAGGACAGTTATAAAGTTATAAAGTTGAAAATGTCGAAGAGTTCACCGAAGCATTTTTTCGCTCTTTTTTTACGCTTTTTATTTTTTTTTTGACCTGCGAATTTTTATAAACTCGCTCGAACTTTTTGTTCTACCATCCTCTGCACAAAATATTTCGCGTATGAAAAATGAATCTCAAATTTCTCACAATCTTCACATATATACGTATATATATACGACTTTTTTGAAATTCTCGTTTCATCACATTTTTGTATTTTAATGAATGAATTTTCGTAATTTTGCGGTTGTTATTTTGCAATCGGATATTCTTTGGGGAAATAATTCATTGCAGGGAATTTCGTATTCTCGAATATGAACGAGCTTTTTTTTATCAGTCATGTTCATTATGCTTTTTTTCCTCTATAAATGAAGTCCAGGCTACGCGTCGTTAAATATCGGATTTTACACGTACGGATATCGAAAGGGGTATATAATTTTGGGCGATAAAACTTTACGGCGCCAATTAAATCGATACCCATGAGGATTTTCCCCTTTATTCCCTTCCGTACTTGGAAAAATTTATCCGAGTTACCGAGCACCGTGGAAAAAGTTGAAAAACTTGCTAATTGCTTTTGAAAAAAAAATTTCCGCGCACGAGTCTCGCGCCGCACGAAGAGAAACTATCCTCTTTAAAGCTGAGATTTCGTTTTTTTCCCGCGCTCTCGCTCTCACGGTCGGAGCATTCACCAGGATCGTTTAAAATTTCGAGAGCAGTTCGAAAGTTCGAAACTGCCCGTCATTTTTTGCTCTTCTATTTTCATACAATTTACGAACGAGGCGTTCCTCTTTGGGAGCACTCGAATTTAACAAAACCATTATTTTGCCTCTTCCTCTCGTCGAGCTTATCCGCGAGGGGGAAAAAAATTTTTTGGAGAATCACCAAAAAATCTCTCAGCCCCGGTTCCTCGTCTAATCGATGATTTTTTATCGCTCGTGTACCCTTTTTCCCCGCTGGCGGGCTCTTTCACGGGTCCGCGAAAGCGTTTTTTCCGCGTCTGCTATATCGAATAGAGGGCCGGGCGCGGCTACGAAAATTCACGGATTCGTGACCCCGGTGCGATCGAAAAAGTTCGCTCGAGCGAAATATCAACGGTTACACTATACATTCCCGAAAATGTACGAATCCAAAAGTATGTGTGTGTAAAAGAGAGAGAGAGAGAGAGCGGAGACGGGATAAGAGCGGCGAAAGCTGAAAGCGAGGGCTTGTTTTTCCGGCTGGCGAAGCGCGCCCGGCGATGATCTAGAGAAGGTCGCGAGAGGCCGATTGTCGCGAGCAAACATTTGCAATGCTCTTCTATATATTTTTCGCCGTTCCGCTGAGAGCGCTCTCCTTCCAGAGTTCCTTTTTTTTCCTGTAACTGCTACCCCGGGTACACTTTCGATTTATTCCCATTTCTTTTTTTTTTCTCTCCTTTGGCCAGCTCGTACCAAATTTTATCATTGCGATTCGGCTAATGGAATGACGATTTCCTCGGCGATTCTACCAATCTCCTTCTGAATTAATAAACAGTGCACGCCAGGGGTCAGAAAAATTGAATGTTCCTGAATTTCTTACGAGATCGTTTATTCTTTATTCAGCGAATTCCGGACAGAACGATCTTTCTCGATTTTTTCTCGATACTTTAGAAAATTTGTTTGGCAGCCTTTATTCAAAAGCGTCGATTGTTTGTGGGGTCGTGTTCCCTGGAGTGGGGAGTGTGGAGTGATATTATATGGACGATCGAGTAGAAAAGTTTGAGAGTAGAGGAGTTTTATGATAAAGTTATTTTTATAAATAAAATAGAGAAATTTCGGGGTAGTAATATATGTTACGGACGGCGATATTTTAGGGTAAATATTTAGGGGAGCAGTATTAGCGATATATTTTATGATAGAGGCTTTTTTTGATGAAATTAAAAGCGTAGAATTATTGGAAAGTACATACAGATATTTAATGAGAAGATATTTTGATGAGTATAGAGATTTTTTTGTTTAATTTTTGATTCAAGAGTAGTAATATTCAAAAGTAGATAAATGAAGAATATATTTGCTGTCCTGCCTGGGAAAATATTGAAGGATGAACTTTTTAAATTTTTTCTCCAGAACCATGAACAATTTCTAAACTACAGTTATTTTCCTCATTATTATAATAAATTTTTTATCCATTTACACGATTATGTTTTGAAAACTATACCGAACTGCATAAGATAAACTATTCCCCAAAATTAAATTTCGCAAACATTTTTTTTTTTTCAACAAACCAGAAACATTACAAAAATTGCTAATCAAAAGCGATTAACCGTCAAGATAAGTTTTCCAATATTCAAAAACCAAGATTATTTTCAACGAAGATGTATTTTTCCTCTTTTCCAACGAAATAATAAAGCAAAGGATTCTGGATTTCGGGAGAGAGCTTTGACGTGGATTCCTTTTTCCATTGTTCGGCCTGAGTGGTAACTTATTTTGTCGGCGACTCTCCTCTTTTCTCCCCGGCTTGTCCGTGGTTGTAAATAGGACGCGGGCGGTCACCCTTTTTTTCCGCACATGTAAACACACACACACACATTATTTCCCTCTGGTCCCTCGGAGAGTCTCGCGTTCGGTTCTTCCTCCGGCGTCGTCCGGGCAATGCATTTTCATTTTCGTTCCCGGCGTAACCGTCGAGGGCCGGATAAAAGGGGGCGCGGGGGAGAAGAAAAGCGAGCGAAGGCTCAAGAAAGTCTCATCCAGGAATCCGAGTGCTTCGTGTCCTTTGTTTGCAACCCTTCGCGTTTTTTCCCCTCGCGCGCGACGTGTGCGCGTCTCTTTTATCCCGCGTGTCTCGCGCGCTGTATCGGCCGAAAGAAATCGCCCGAGGAAGCCTTGAAAAAGATTCCCAGTGATCTCCCGGGCTCGGACAGTTTCAAATATTCAGATCTTATTTCGCCCTTTCACTCCGCTCCGGACTTTCCTCTCGGACGAAAGCCCCCCCGCCATAATGTTTACGCTCCTTTCGCGTGTGCTTTCCGCACACTCGCTTTATCCCACACACACACACACAAATCCAGCTCGTCCCCTTCCGGAATTTTTTCGCTCCCAGCGAATTATCGGGACGACGGAGCGCGAGAGTGTATTGAGCGATAAGAATGAAATATAGCGATCGCGAAGGAGATCGAGAGCAGACCGAGAGGTGTACGTACACACTAACTGTATAACGATGATTGATTTATTTCGGTATATATACCAGCGTTATATACCTACCGAACCCCGTCGATCGAGAATCATTTGTATTGAATAAAAGAAAAGGAGAGATAGAATCCTCGAGTATAGGAAAAGGAAACTATTAATCTCGCGTGCACCCTCGTGCACGAGGGAAAATTGTGATTCCGAGTTACATTCGTACAGAATATACCTCTCTATATATACGATATATGTTTCACGAAAACAGAATCGATGGCGAACATTTTTTTTCGCGGTGAAAAGCGCGCCGGGACAAAATCAAGAATTCCATAATCAAGTTTCTTTTTAGATGGCAGCGAGTGAGGCGGAAGGAGAGGGAGGGACGTTAGAAGCGTCGAGAGCGGCTCGAGAAACGCCGAGGGTGACAGCTTGAGAAACGTCAAAGATGACGCGGGGTTGGGTGGCAGGAATAAAGCGCGGGAGAATAAGAAAACTCGTGAGACGTCGAAAAAAACGTAGCTCGCCGCAAAGAAAAATAATCAATGAGGCAAAGTGACGAATGATGAGAGAAAAAGTGAGACAAGAGAGAGAGAAAGCAGAGGAGGTCTGATTGCACGACGGGGTGGCGTAGGACTGAAAATTCGATGCGAGAGGGAGAAATGATGGAGCGAGCGCGAAAAAGAAGAGAGCGAGAGGAGGACTATACGGTAGGAAAAGAAAAAAAAAAATTCGCGCCGCTGCGAGGGTCACGTAAGTGTCACAGCTGCGAGAATCTACGAAGTAGAACGACAGCCTGATGAATATAAGCGTATATACCAGGTAAAGAGATAGAGCGAGAGAAAGAAATAAAGCGAGAGACCGAGAGCGACACGGAACACTCGTTGTCGTTTGAGTGCTTTTTTTCTTCCATTCTTCGTCTCCCTTTCTCTCCCGTTTTTCTCATTCCTTCCCGACTCGTAAGCAAACTCGAATGATGGAAGTGCTCGAGTTCATGATCGATTTCGCAAGGGAGACAGGCGTGATAGCGAGGAGGCGGAGAGGGAGGGAGAGAGGGAAAAAGCTCAATATACATATATACGTGTATATATACATGTATATATAAATATATATATAGAAGATATCCTGTACGAAGCTCTCGGAGTATCAATTCGACCCTCGCCGCTGTCGTTATCTCCCAGCGGATATAAACAGAACGGATCCGCCGGCTCGCCATTCGATCTTGTCAAATATTCAGAGATCCCAGCCGCGTTACATCCAAACGGACACGAAACGCGCGCGCGTTTTTCCCGCGCACGGCATGGGCTCAAAATGGCGCGCGGGGAGGGAATGAGAGCGACGCGAGTGCGTGAGTAAAATTGAATGTGAGGAAAACATTAGAGATAAACGCCATGGGATATACGGGATAAAATTCGCTCTCTCTCTCTCTCGGGCTTGCTTCCGTTCGTAACAAAAAGCATGAGCTGGAGTCGTAAGGGCGTAAAATCCCAGGTCTCTCTCGCCAAAATCCTTCCGCCCGGACGCCTTTGTTCCCTTATCGGTCACCGTGTACGCTTGTTTACGTAGGGTAATTCCGCAGCTGCCCTCCGGGATACGAAGCTCCGAAACTATCATTTTTCTTCAGGATGTTTAGATTACATGTTTATGGACTCATTCGAAAGTTAAATTCGGCGAGGATTCGGAGGGATGAACGCCCGCGTGCGGTTTGTTCATGTTATATACTCGTCCCCCTTTTCTCAAATATATCCTCGATTCTCGTTCAACATCCTCATTCATTCGTTCATTCATCGATGTTTCTCTCTTTTTTTTCCTATATTTTTTATAGATCTTCTTCCCTTCGAATTTTCCTTCATTGTACAGTTATTTCACATTGTTTACTATTCGCAGGTAATTTTTGGATTACACGTTCGTGGGGGATTTATCCGAAAATTAAATTTAGCGAGCAGAGGATATAAAGGCTCGCGTGAGGTTCGTCCATAGTATAATAACCCTATTTTTCGAATATCCTCGGCGTTCAACGTTCTCAATTTTCATCAAATTCATTAATCGAACGATTTTTTTTTTCTTATTTTTCATATAGCTTTCCTGATCTTTTTTTTCAAAGTTTTCACCGTTATACCGTTTATCGCCCGGTATTTCATTATGCGCGGGTAATCCGAGTAGAAAAAACGCGAGAGCGAAGACTCTCTCGTCGCTAATGCAAAATGGGAGAAGGATTTATATTTGTAGAAAATGAAACGATGCGAAAGAGGGGAAAAAGGAAGACGTCGAGTTTAGAGGGAGAGAAGAGAGCTCGCGAGAGGAACGATTTGATCCTATTGATTTCGCTCGTGTCGCGTCGCCCACTCGAGAGACGAGCGAGATGGAGGAGAGGGACCTTGACATCAATACCCCGGTTGAAAACATCCCCCTTTCTCGCATCTCTCGCGCCTAACTCGACGCCTCCTCTCCGGTAGAATCGCGCTCGTCTCGTTATTCCCGACTTTTACTCCTTTTTATACATTTTTTTCCACTTTCTTTCCTTTTTTTTCTTCATTTTCACATCAACTTTTATATCTCACATTTATTCTCACCAGTCTTGTACTTGGCTGTTTTTTTGTTCGTGTTCCAAGAATCCAACGACTTCTTTTCCCGGCGGAGCGCTCTCGAGCTCACCGATCTCACTTCCGTTGTTTTTTTTTTCTTCTCTACGCCACAAAACCGCGTGACAGCGTCGATACCCTCTCCCATCAGGAAAATGCCTCGATTCTCTCTCAATTACATTCTCTCCTCCGGTTTACGCTCTCGAGGCTCATCTCCGCGCGTTTCGCGACCGCTCGTGCAAACGACGAGCGTGGGCATTCACATTTTCTGCCCACACGATCCCGACATTCAACCCTCGCTCGAGCCTCCGTTACGCTCTTTCTCACGCCTCCCATCGCGTTCAACGATTTTTTAAACTGGAAACAGCGTGTGTCGGGGCGTGATCCGTTTTTTTATTTTATTTCATTTTTTTAATAACTTACAAGATTAACGACGCGTTTCGTCGGAATGAAAAGTTTAATTTTAAACTTTCACAAAATTTTTTGAATTCGTTTTTTTTTTCGATTTTAAGACCTTATTCGATCGGAAATTTTCCGTAGATAACGAAAATGCTACTTGTTCAGGGCACAATCCGAGAATTCATATTGAAAAATTCAAAAGACTGATCCGAAAATCTGTTTTTGGGCTTATTCAATATGAATTCGTGGATTTCCATTCTCAACAAAATCAACTTTATTCAGGGAGATTTACAAAAATTTTTGCGAAATAAAGATAATGGCACCATAACATTATGGTAATATATGAATTATTTTAAAAGTTATCACGTCTTGATGATAGTAATTTGTCAAATATTTTCAAAAATTCTGTTTCCGCTGCAATTTCGGAGTAAAAAGTATATATAAACATTGTTCTGTTAAAATGCAATGTCTAGTAAAAATTTCAAGTCAATTCATCGTCTAGTTTCCGAGTTTTGTGGACACAAACATATACGGAAAATAAATTTTTATATATAAGCTCTTTATATAAAAGCTCTTTTTCTTGTGTCATTTTTAAATGAAAGATGAAAAACTGTAATTAAAATTTTTTTAAAAATTTGGATAAGGGCTAAAATTTAGATATATCAGACGATTTTTTTCATCATCCTAAAAGTATCAAAGAGGTGTGTCTGCGAAAAAAAGTTCTTTTGGACCATTCTAAACCACATATACATTTCGGTACGAGTAAAAATTATTTCGAGACCAGTAGGATAAATTGTTTAGGTCAAATGTTTCAGAGTAATGAAGGAAATTTATACGTATGCATTTATTCGAGCTTCCCGCGTTTGTACATTCATAATGCGCGTTTATGTGAGCGTACATAAATCTGCATGAGTCTTACAGGCGGTCTTGAGACAGGGACGTGTACGTAAATTTATTTACATAAATTAAACGCTCATCAGAATAATCATGATACATACTCGAGACCCGAGGTATCCTCCAATTCTCCAAAGTACACAGACGTATACGTGCGGCCTGTAATCTCTCGTAGTTTGCGCAAAAGCGATGCCTGACAAAATAAGCTTGGCTCGAGTACCAATAACGATACCAAAGTCGTCTCTACACCCCTTTGCTTACCTCTAATATCGAAAGCATATTATATATTTTTTTTAATATTTTAAATTATTTTTAATATTTTTTAATTCTGCTCTTATTTTCATTATTTTTTTTATCGCAATGGACGATTCGTTCGGAAAGATCGATTATCTCAAATTGCACGTCGCTGGTAACGAGTAAGTAATGAAAGTTGAAAATTTGCACGCGGCTGTTCGAGAACATATTTTATCGCATTTATCGGGTTTTAATACAATTTTCTTATCTAGAATGAGTCTCGGGTGAAAATAACCGTTTTCATAAATATCCCCGGGGCTCGCGTTTATCTGAAATAAATTCAAGCGTGTAGCCTGCAAGTGTCAAAGGTGCTTTTTCTCCCTCCCACCGGGGCGCGGGACTTTTTAGCTCACTCGATTACCGCGGAGACAGAGATGTATGCACTCGGCGAAAAAAAAGCACGAGCAACGTAAAAAATGAGAGTAAAAATAAAAGTGCAAAAAAGTATCGAGTGTGCATGGCCGGGGCGCGAGTGGGAAGACCGGAGAGTGGGCAGCGTGAAAGATTCAGTGAACCAGACTACAAGGCGACCCCGTGTGCCTTTCTCACTTTTCCGCCATACGCTCGCAATTTAATTTTCTTCGACGGACGAGCTACGAAATTTTTTACACTTTTCCTCTCCCCCGCCCACTCCAGGATAAAAATATTACCCGGGACGTTTATAAAATAGTTACCTGCCCGATGGAAATCGTCCTCTCGAAATAAAAATCTCGCCAGTGACGTTTCATTCACGAATGTCGTCGAGCGAATCAAAATAATTCTGACCCTCCGGCGACTCGTCGAAAATTCATTGACTCCGGACCCGAAATTATTTATCACGTTCATTCAGCCCCCCTCTGACATTGTCAAACTCCGAGCTGCAGAATAAAGAATAAAGGGCATGCAGAGGATAAAAATGTAAATGTCCCAAAGCTTGTTCTTTATACTCAAGAGCCGAAGATTTTTATTTTAGAATTCTCAAAATCCTGTTTTCGAAAGTTCTCAGCGAGTCTGGACATTGATTTTTTGAGATACGCGAATTTTATGTGTGTACACATACAGATCGCCATCTCTAAATCCATGTCACTACGGAAAATTAATCGCTGGCTCGATAACGCTCGGGAGCAGTCTGGATTTTCCGGCATCCCGGCGGTCGCGAGCTTTCTCTTCGTCCCCTTTCTCCCTCTCTCTCTCTCTCTCTGTCCTCATCTTCGGTATCACGTGTGTGTTTGCGTTAACGTGCAGCGTGTGTTGCAACTCTTCTCGACCATTCGCCAGGACTGTAGAAACGTACGAAAAAAAAGTGAGGATCCGTCAGCACGGGAGAATCGTTTTTTCTTCATTACGGCTTGACCCCCTGGCCGATTTTTCATCGCGTCCAAAATCCCGGCGAGCACCCAGCGGAAAAGAAATCCCCGACTATTTCGTACCGCGGAGACACACGAGGCGGAAAATCTTCGAAGATCGATCTTCGTTCTCCCGGCGAAAAAATGGTCTCGTCCTTTCATCGATGAGAAAGTATCTCGGGACTCGAAGACAGCGAAGTAACGATGATCGCGTCGAAAAAAAATTCGATGGACCGATAAAAAATATATGACGAGATTGTGAAAAAATGCAATCTATAGTTGTAAAAGAATGTCGAATATTTGAGGAAAAGGTGTGTGCGATTGAAGGAAATATAATTCTCGTTCGGAATAGACGGGAGAAACGCGAAAATCCTGCGGTTATTCGCGGGCGTTCTGGCGCGTCCGGGGTCAGTAGTAATGGTAAGTATTCGGTCAGACATTTACCTCGACACGCGTACATTGCTCTTCGATCTTGGCTCCTCCTCGATTTAGCTCGTCTTAAGCGTGCATTCATCGATTTTCGAGGGCCGAGACGAAAATTTGACCCGATGTTCACGAAGGAGAAATGAATTCGCGAACGGACGTAAAGTGCGATGTTCGCCTCTCGAGTGTTGCGGAGGTCAGCGGTATGACGCGAGAACGCATTGTCGGACTGAAATATGATTGTGCGCGGTAAATGGAAGCCCGTCGATATTTAGCCTCCCTGGAGCATTGACGACCTGCTTTAATTATTACCGCTGTCAATTATCATTAATGGAATATGGGCGGCAGAGCCCGACAGGATTATCGCTCTTTTGACGATTCCTCGACTCCGCTCCGAATAAGGCTCATATCAGCGCACGCACACGCGTTTACATTCACTAAACTCCGATATTACGAGCTCCTGTATTTATCCGAAATTGAAGATATCAGGATTATAACAACAATTATAATAACGGGAGCAACGATCAATGCAGCTCATTTTCATTTTATTGGAAATTTCAAACTCCTCATCGCTGATATATGTATATCCATCTCCCTTTTCTCAAATCCACTTTCGACGATCTTCCTAATATTCCCAAGATTTATTCAGCATGACTGCTAATTATACTCAAGCCGTTAATGTATATTTGATCTTTCGTTATTATTTGCCTAAAATACGAATCAAGACATTCAATCAATAATTCATATGTGTGATTTAATACAGAGGTCGATTCGATTTGTTTTTTCATATACCATTTTAATACTTTCTTTAATTATTTTATAAAATATATTTACATTACTGATTAATGGATGGATTGACTACAAAAATGAAAATTAATTTCAATTACAATAAAATTTTTGCGAATTTTTGAAGCTATATACTTTCTATTTTTTCAAAAATCTTCAAGGCGTTGAAATTTTTTTTCGATTTTAAGAGCCTATTCGTTCGAAAATTTTGCATAGATAATGAAAATGATAATTATTTAGAGCAAAATCCAAGAATTCATTTTGAATGAGCCAAAAAACTGACTTTTGGATCAGTTTTTTCAATTTTCCAATATTGAATTCTTGGATTGTACCCCGTAGAAGTAACATTTTTGTAATCTGCAGGAAATTTTGCCATCAAATATCCTATTTAAAAATAATGAAGCTCACAATCAATTGATCGAAATAGAGCAGTGGCCACGTTGCTGGTCGTATATTTTATATAATTAAAAAATCATGAACCATATTTGAATAAATGCAAAACTAAAATGCAATAATTCGTCTCATCTACAAAAGCTTTTACAAATATCAAGACTGTTTTTTATATAAAACTAAAAATGTATGTATATCATAACGGAGATATTCAAACGAATATTTTCCAATGGAAAAAACATTCCGAAGATAATTCCATTCTAATAATGGTGCACCATGAATTATACGATTCAATGCGAAAATAAAATTGATTTTTTTCTGCCTTCCTTTTTGTACCGGAAAGAGCAGTAAAAAGTGCTTGTAAAGAAAAGTGAGAAAAAATGTTGAGGAAAATAACGGAGGAGAATGGAGGCAAATAGTAAAGACGGTTATGAGGGTTTGCTGGACAATTCGATCGTGATATGGCGATTTGGCCGCGCTCGAGAGGAGGACACAGCGCTTAAAAGAGGTCTCCCGGAGTTATCACGCGATATTACCTCTCGCGCACTTTTCCTTCTCCCTCGCCGGTTATTTCTTCGTCGTCTCTCTCTCTTGCCCAGGCCTGCGGAATCGGGCGCGTTTTTTCTCTCTCCTTCTCTTTCTCTTTCCGTTCGCTCTATACAGCGACAAGAAAAATGCCACAAACGCTCTCTCGCGTTCTGCACGATGATAGAAAAGATATCATAAAGGAGACTATTCTCTCGAGAAATAATGTTTTACGTATTTTTTTCTTCATTCCCGGTCTCGCCTTGCCATTCCTTACGTACAAGTTTTTATAGAAAAAAAATTTATCCGCGTACGTATACGCGCAGGTGATAACGATGCCGAAGAATTTTGAAAGGATCGCCCGCACAAAGGAATCGCGCTCTCCGTCTCGCTTTTATTTTTCTCCTTTTTGTAAATCGTCGGAAAGTATTTCATTTTATATCGAAGAGAGATGATAAGACCCCGGGCAAGGCACGCACGACTTTACGCCGAGAGACGAAGAATATAAAAAAAGAGTAAAAAAAAAATACCCGAGGGACGAAGAAAAAAAAGAATATCTTGCACGCTTCAAACGCGAATTCTGAAATAATGTAATGTTTCATTTATGTCTTCGCAATGAGCCCGAAGAAAGTTATTTTTCATTCACTTTGTTTTTAATGAGAAAACGTGTTGTATTTTTATTGAAAAAGTTGAAACATTTTTTTTTCTCGGTACTGAAGCCGGGGGAAGAAAAAATGGCGAAATCATTGGAAATATGTTCCTCTCGATGTTGAGTAATGGGGCGGAGAGTGGGAAATGTTAAGGGGGATGATGAAGAGCAGAGAACACGAGTCGAAAGGTGAATCGAAGCTTTTTCGCGCGTGCAAGAACCTCTTTCTTGGTCGACGCTGCTCCTTATGGCCATTTATAAATCTGCTCGCTCCCCCTCTCACTCTCCGGCACGTTTCTCTTTTTCTCTCGATAGTCGACGAGCCAGAGAGATACAATTAGTATCGAGTTTCCATCAGGGCCTCGTTTGCCTTCGGTGCAAACTGTCTCTTCCATTTCTCGCTCGGAACGCCGGAAAGTCTGGCCTCTCCGCCCTCGACCTAATCGCCGCTTTCTGTTTCACCCACCGCGCGCTCCAATATTATACGTATTTAATGGTACAACATGGCGCCACCTCCCCTCCCCATTCTTCCATTCTCTAATACACCCGATAAATATCCTCTCGGCTCCTTCGCAGAATTAATAATCATTAATTCCGATTCATTTTTTTCATCAACTATATATATATATATATATATATTTTTTTTTTGTTTTGTTCATTTTTTTAGTAATCGTTGGTTGAACGAATTACATTTTCCAATGTGGAAGAATTTTTGGATTGAAAAATTGAACGATCTCTTTTGCAGTTACTTTTAGTTTTTTTTTTTATCAGAGGACGAAAAAAATACTTGACTCACTTCATCGACGGTATATATTTTTGTTATTGTTCATTTTTTTAGTACAATCTTAAGTCAATTTCGTGATACACTGTGGAAGCATTTCTGTGGATCGATGGATTGAACGAACATTTTTTCTCTTTTGCAGATTATTTCTTTCATTTTTTTCTCAGAGAACGAAAAAAAATGCTCGAAGTACTTTTCAACTGTATACGTATTTTTTATTGTTCTACATTCATTGATTGGGCTAATTGCATGATCCCCAATGTGAAGGGAATTTGAATCAAAGGATTGAACGTACGTTTCTCTTTTGCAGTTTTGCTTCTTTGATTTTTTTTCTCAAAGAACAAAAAAAATACTCGACGCACTTGTTTTCGTTCTTGCTCGCTCTGGATATGAAAAATATTCATGAAACGTTCCCCCCGGGAAGCTTTATCTCGATCGTTGATGTGCCAAAAAACGAAATTCGACGCTAGATACGTTATCAATGATCTCCCAGTCGAGGACTTGGCAAAATCAAAATTCGAATTCATATACAATACGCGCTATTTTTTCTACCTTCGACGCAGCGCCGCGTTTCTTTTTTTGTCGTTTACGCGTACGATCGGTAACGATTGAAAAGTTGCCAGAATTAAGATTCAATGGGAGCATAAATTTTTGTTTACATCGGCAAAAAGAAAAGCGGGAAGGAGAAAAAATCGTATCGAAAAGTTTGCCACACGTAATCGAGTGTACACAAAAAGATTCGATAGCCGTTATCGCGAAACGTCAACGAGAAAAAAAAAGTATAAAATATAGAAAATCAAAAAATCGGCAGGAGCAGGAAAGCTCTTCGCGACATGAGAACAGAAAAAGGAATCTCGAGCAGGAAAATTGGCAGGAACGAGATAAATATTTCACGATTGAGAGAAAAGAAATAAAATACTCTCCGAGAGACGTAGATATCGTTGCAGTTGTTTTCGACATGCAGATTGAATTTATTTCTCGCGCTCGCAGTCTTCTCGTTCGAGAGAAGAGAAGGAAGAGAAAAAAGATAAAGAGAAAGAGAGAGAGGGAGAGAAAAGAATATAGGAGGAAATGAGGAAAGTCGAAACGAGAAGAAAATAACCGAGTCTCGTGGATCGGACGTTTTAAATTGCGCCTTTCTGTCTCTCGGTTCGCTTTATCCGTTTTTACGTACAAGAAAATCCATGTACGAGAGACATATTTATACATTTGGGGACTATGCAGGCTACGTCGAGGATGTTGAGAGACTCACTCGACACCCGAGCGTACAATAGAGAACGATCAAAATATCGAGTGTTTCCGCTGTCTCCGGGCGCGTCTCTACTGGCCTAGCTCTCTTCTCTCGTGTCCACTTTTCTCCGGTCCTCCTTTTCCCGTCTCTTTTTTCTTCGTCTCCCAAGCTCCTCCATCTTTTTCCCTGTACTACAACTCGTTCTCTCTCAGCGCAGCACACTCGATAAATCAGCGGTCTTCTGGCTGTGTCCCACTTCCTGTCTCATTCACGATCCAATTTTTATATATCATGACCGCCATTGCCCACGGCCCGGACCTGCCAGCCAACCATGGAATCGCTCCCGAGGAACGAGAGAAAAAAAAATGAAACTAATCGGAAAAAACGTGGCTAGAGTCGATGTTTTTTCGATATCACTCATTTTTTTAATATTTTTTCTTCGAAATACACTTTTTCAGTGATCGATAAACGTCATGTCGGATATATATTTCATAGAGTTATATCTGCTGATAATGCCATTTACCGATTTTTCAATTTTGAATTTTACTCTATGAATTATTTAACTTTTGTTTTCGTTTTCTTGCCTCGGCAGATCTGATATATTTTTCCCTGTTATTTAATATCGAACAAATTAACTCTATCATTTGAATTTTGATAATTATTTACGAAACAGTAAGCGAATGGACGTATCATCAAGCTTATACATCTCAATTTGTCGAGGAACACGCCAGCACTTTGAAAATCGAGAAGCAACGTTTGATTGAAAATGCTCAATGACATTGGAAACTCAGGAATTCATGTTTTAATGATTGTAAGCGAGACCGCAGTTCTATTTTCAAGCTTGGCATTATTAGAGCTTGTCGACTGGTCGCTGCTCCTAATAAATTCTCTAAATAGATAATCGCATGCCGCGGTAACCTCGATTATTTCACGGGTACAAATTAATTAACCGTATAATACGAATCGATGGTCAAAGAGTAAATACAAGTTTATTGAGTGACCGCACACCGCTAAAGCGTATTTGGTAGGAGCTTTTGGGTTTCGAATGTGCTCCGCGAACGCTGCAGCCTTGCCCTAAGGTCACAAAAAATTATTACCGCACGATTTCCCATTTATCGATTACCAATCAATTCGATCGAGTCAACTATTTCCTCTAGTCACGTCCAGCAACAAATTTACAGTTTCTGCAATATTTTTCTACTCGATATTCGTAGAGCTACTGAAATTGATAAAGAATTCATGTGTGAATGTACATTTAATGTAATAAAGGTATGTACTTGTCTAAGATTATTGAGATAATTGTTATTTTGTTAATTTTAGTAACAAACTATCATAAATACGTTACAATTTTCGCAAGTAATTTATTTGTTTGAAAGTTCATCCTTTTACTTATTAATGTATTGATATGTACGCACGAAATTTATATAAAATTTAATTAATATTTCGAATTGATTGATGAAAAATGATGGATATGATTTAAATTGAATTTGAAAGAATGAACGATAATTTCATTATAATTTGTATAAATGCATATGCATATATATAATGCAGTAATTTATTTGGTAAGCAGAAAAGTCGTGTATATTAAAAGTTTCATCGACTCTTCATAATTTAATTAATCAGAGCTTACCGATTTTGCGATGCCTGAAATATTTTAATAAAATTAACTATCCAACGTTTCTTATTTATTATCGTACTAGCAGATTATAGTGGCTCGGGCGCTTCGCGCCCTTGCGGCAATAAGAACACTTATCCAAAATCCGGTTTTTTTGGATTGTTTAGAATGAATTCTG
>JAPYYW010002085.1:0-22978 GCA_030522545.1 Cremastinae sp. A BG-2022a | reverse complement strand
TATATATATATATATATATTTCTCACTATTATACTACGCGTGTTACGCAACAAAAAAGATCATTTTATCATGATTATGTGCGAGAGTACAGACACGAGTGTGCGCGTACCGTTATTCACTGCTGGAACGTTGTACACCGAGTGTTCTAAAAAAATCATCGTTGCGGAATTCGTAAAATTGACAAAGTGCAACGGATAAATTCTTTATTTTCTATGAAATTTATTAATATATGCAAAAATTTAAAAAACTGTTTTTTTTTAAATTTGATAATTAAATTATTTAGCTTCGGAAAAAATAAAAATTTGAATGCATGTTTCAAAACTAATATTTTTTATCTGAGGAAAATAAAGCATTAAATAAAAAAATTAAAAGTATAGGTTTCTTCGCAGATTTTCAATAATACATATTGTTAAAATGAAAGATTACGCTCTAAATGGATAAATGTCTTTAGAATTTAGACTTTTTTCAATTTCACAAGTTTCACTTTACTTCAATAAACAGAAATAACTGAGTAAATAATTAACTACCGGAAGTAAATCCATAAAAGAATAAATAATAATGTATTCCAGTTATAAAAATAAACAATTATTTTTTCAATAAGAATATGTTGTGATACAATGATTAAAACGATGTTTACTTTTACAACTAAGTCGTGGAATTAAAATAGTATATTAAAAATAGTAAATATTCACACGGATTTGTTTTATTATCATTAATTTCATTCAAAAAGATATTTTATTCGTAGAAAAAACTTAGCAAATTTTCTGGACACCCTGTAAACAAACTTTATATTGCGGTTAACTGTATAATGGCTCATTTTTATAGACGTTCTTAAAGGGTCATGGTCATAACCTGGTAAAGAAATTTACGTCGGCACTGATGAAGGCCGATTCTTCTCGGATGCTGAGAATTTGCAGTTGATGAAAAGTCGTAAGCTCATTTACTCCGCGACTCTCAATTCCGAAATACTTAGAAGTTTACGTGCAATAAAATGACGTTAAGGAATTTTATTTATTAGTTTGAAATGAGCAAAATTGAAAAAAATTATCTCCAATTTGAAGAGACACGCCTTTGACTATTAAGGAGTTTCAGTATCTACAACTTGTATAGTTTTGTACATGTTAAAGGTATTGGAGATCGAAATGTTTTAAGAAACACGATAAAAATGAAAAAAAAAGATCTTTGTCATTAAAAAAAAATCTATATAAATTAGGAAAAACATTGTCAAATTATTCTCAAGTAATCGAGTGACAAAATTACATGCTTATCCTCGGAATATACAATTATATTGTCTAAAAAGGTTTTTTCATGGTTAAATTGTTCGTAAAATACGTAAACGAAAATTCGAAAAAATCTTATTCACGTATTTTATATACAAGAACATCCTCTCAAAATTTGAACAATAAATTATTATCATTTCGACATCGCTGTTTGTACTGAAGTATCTTAAAAATGGTATTTACATTTGCCTTAATAAATATTTTCTCGATTATGTAAATAAAGAATAAATAATAATTGAAAATATATTTTTTTTTTCGTAATTACGAATTTACAAATTAAATGAGCAATTCGAGGCAGAGAGCATTGTCGTCTTGTCGGAGCGAAATAATAGTCTTTCCTGATGACGAAGTAAGCGTATTAGCAGAAATAATAGCGTAGGACGTCAATTTAAAAATTTTAAGCACGCATCGTCCTAGTTGGACTCGGCGCTTGATTCATTCGTGGCGTCTTCTTCATTGCAAATATTCTGCTTGCCCAAATGACTGTCTGCGACTCCATCCTTGCATGCTACTCCAATGGCCAATTTAAAACTTCAATTCTCGTTTCTTCAATTAAAAATTAGATCGATTAATTTTTTAATGGTCGATGGCAAATATTATTTGGATAAACAATAAGGAGCTTCAGGATTTTCCAATTCAATTTAAAACAATTGGTCTTTTTCTTAATTCAAGATTTAAAAATTTATCTTATTTTTTCTTAAAATGAAACATAAAGTGATCAAAAATAATTCATTAAAGTAATCATAAGTATAAAAATAAAAGTAAATTTGTCCCATAAAAAAATTAGATCGATGTACATTTTAATTATCGATAGCGAAGGTAATTTAGATAAAAGGGCCTCGAATTTTTCAATCCATTTTTGAATAATTTATTTACTTCTTAAATCCAGATGCAAAAATTTGCTTCAATTATTCATATAAAAGATAACGATATTACCAATATTACGATAAATCGGATTACTTCTGTTTCGATGTTATCAAATGAAAAACGTATAATTACTTGGAATATAAATTATTTTTGGAGTCCATGAATATTCTGTAACATCATCAACTGTGAGTAATCTTTTTGTATATAAATATATAAATGCAAATATATTATCAATTACGTCCACATGCAAGCCAGTGCAGGAAGTTAATTAAAAATAAATGAAGCTCTGACTGATTAATACATAAATAAATGTTTCGATTGAAAGCCTATAAATTGTGTTTAAGGATGTATGTGAGCGATATTTTTAAAAATACCAGAAATTGATTATTTTTTTTATATTTTGTTCTTCATTACATAAAAAAATGTTATGCCAAATTTGAAATGATTTTGCTGAATGCTTTATGAGTTATTAAACTCTAAAGTTGTTAAGATTTAATAATGCTTCATATATGGAGAATTCGTAAATTTGCACTGAATGCAAATTGTTAAATACGAAATTCTTATAAATTTTTTTTATATGTTCATAGTATTTTTAATTTTGTACAGACATGCAGTCATTTCAAAACGTTTTAATAAAAATTTCTTCATTTAATTGTTTAAATAATTAAATCTATTTAAATTATTATTAAAATATGCTCAAGTTGCTAGTTGACAGTCAAATTAAGACTTAAGGTAGGAGTCGCGTGACAGTCTATTCAAAAGTTTGGCTGTACGTATTAACTAAATGTAAAATCATCACTTGAATATTTTGAGATAGAATTTTTTCAAAATTTCTACTGATCTTGTTTGACATTGTATTAACATGTGTTCAAAATTTAAAGAAGCGTAGCCATGTGGTTATCGAGATATTTCTTTTTAAAAATTGCCACTTTTAACATGGGCTCTTATGAAAGATTGAAAAATGTGACGACTTTCAACAATTAATATCTCGATTACTAGATGCTGAAGCTTCATCAAATTTGGCATACATTTCGATATGACCTCAAAGATGATTTGTGCAAATTTTTAAAAAATTCTGTCTCAATCGGTTTTACGCGACTCCTACCTTAACAAATTGACAATTTTGTAGCAAAAGTCAGAGTCTAGATTTTACGAATTTAACGTCAAAAATTTACTTTTTGCTGGGATGGTCTGACCCATACGTCCTTAAGGAACTCATGTTTAAACAATTATTAATTTAAAATTTTGGTTGAAAAAGCAAAGTACGAAGCACGAAGAGTACATTACGATATATATTGAGAAAAAAATGTTATATATGATGAATCAATTATGTCTGATGGGAACGAATGAAATTGGAATTTCATTTGGCGTGGCCTGGGCTCTTTTTGTCCACTTGAAGATTTTTCTTCGTCTGCGTAGCGTGGAAATGCAGGCAAAAGTAGGATACTTAAATATTTAGAGATCTCTTGCTTCGAGTGAATCGCTGAGCAGCTTCAAGGCCCTGCAATACCAGAAAAGCGAGACAGAGAGAATGAGCTTGCAAGACCAACAGAGATGAAAGAGAGAGAGAGAGAAATGGATGCAAGAGCTTTTCTTTGCTTCGCAGCTGCTCCAGGAGCACTCTCGACTTTTCCACCAGCCATTTCATAGCCACTCTCGGTGATACGTGGCACAGAAACTCAAGAAGAAAAAATTAAAAAACAAAATCATTCCAATCACGTTTGTCTCTTTTCCGGAATCACAACGACTATGAAAGATCCTAAGAGCTTGTGAATAAAATAAATCATGCTTCAAAAACACATATTGTATACGTACAACCATCCCTCCGAAAATAATTTATTTCACAACTTTTATTCCATTGTCAGCAAACTTTTATTTCGTCGTAAAACATATTTTTTCATCCACTACTTGACTGTATAGTATAAAAATAATAATGTTAATAATGGAATATGCATATCCAAGTTAATTTTAATCTACTTTTTATGTACATAATGTTATTCAAATTTTACGTAAACATAATTATGATTACGTTTATGTAATAATTATATTACATAATGTAAGCTATAGGTAATTACCTATAATTACAATAATGTTATATGATATAGTCAAGAGATCGAAATATTAGTGAATTTGAAGTTTACATCGTTGGAATGCAACGAGTTTGATTTTATTTATGCAACTTTTTTCGATTCTTCTTCAAAAAGTCATTAAAATCGAGCCTCTAAATACAAAAAGAATGAGCCCTACAGAACCCAATTGTTTTAGGGATCAAAAAATGAAAAAAATTCTGTCCTCCCTTATACGATATCAAATTCGTTGCATTATTACAACAATTATTTTCGTAATATAAAAAAAAAATTTTTTATAAAACTTTTTTTAATACTTACTTAGAACTATGTGATTTCTTTTAAAAAATCAACTATTTATAATTATAAATTTGTTAATTATAAAACACTAAAAATTTATTATTGTAAAAAATATACCTTCATTCTGAAATATTAACGTTGACAAAATTTGACGAGTTTTTCGAAGATATTTATTTTATATCCGAAAATTGTGGTTCTTTTCATACAGACAAAAATTCGTTTCAAAGCGATTCAATGAAATTTTTTGGAATCTCGTATTGTGAAATGGTACTCTCAAATTTTTGGCATCGTCCATCGTAATTTTTCTCAATTTTCCAAACTGTATATCAACGTCGGTGCGCCGCCATCGTAAAAATTTTGACATTTTTTCTTCGTTTTCTCGTCGCGCCAGATCGTGGTATGGACGACGATGAGAATCGTTAAAAGGATTTCTATCGCGTATATTCTCGAATCCGGACGAACATCAAACCGACCGAGAATCTCATATTCTGCACGGACGTTCCGAAGAATAAAATTTCATAGGATTTTTCTATGTCGTTGATATACGTATGGAAAAATTTCAAGAACAATGCGAGCATACAATACGTGATAAAGAGAATAAAAAAAAAAATTCGTTGACACGAGAAAAGTTGGAATTTCAGCTCGAATATTTGGTGAACTTTTTTTGAAACAATTGCAATCACAGTTATTGTTTGCATCGGGTATTCACAGTACATTTGTTTATTGAATACTTTCACAGAATATTTTCGAGCTATTTTTAACTTGGTATTTAATTTCAAAAATGAAAATTTATGAGTCTTCCAATACCATTAATCATATTTGTCTTAAAAATTGGTAGAATCCATAAATGTGCATATATCCACTAAATTAAAACTTTGATTGAACTAACAAAATACATTTCCTATGATTTTTTTATGTTATTTTTGTAACTAAAAAGAAAAACGTTTAAAATTTTTTTTCATTTAAATAATTTTATTTTCTACAATTATTATTTAATCATAATAATTAATGTATTTTTTATTAAGTTCCCGATAAATGGTCATTTATTATGTTGATTGACAAATCATTAAAAAAGAGTGAATATTTATTATTTGCAGTAATATTTGTTTTAATTTCAAAAATTGTGTTTTATAGTTTGATTTATTTTACATGATTATATCTTAAAAGTAGTAGAAACCATTTTAATAATTTAAAAAAATAACTCGAAAACTAAAAATAATATAATAGTGCATGTTAATGTATGTGATAAATATCACATACATTATTCTTCTAAATTTTACCGAATATATTGAAAAAATTCTTTTCTCCAAATATCTATGTATTACTCTAAAATTTCATTAAAAAATCTAACCGTTTGCGATTGTATGTAGAACAAAACAAAACACTCTGTACAATATAAAATATTGTCTTATAAACAATAATTTTAAAAAAACCTTACTTTTTCATTAAAAAATTAAATATGCAAAATATTACCATCTGTAAAAATTGACCTTATTTCACGAGTTCAAACGGATACTACGAATGGCCGACAGAAGTCTATTATGATTGATTTATTAGTGCGAAGCTTAAATGAAGTTTCTTTGTCATCAAAGAACACGTATATATGGTATATATGTTGAACGAGAAAAGTTTTTGGTTACCTTTAATATCATAAGCTCTTAGAAATCGAACAAGAGAAACCATGATGGATGAAAACCCAATGATTATACGACATTCAACTTTTGTCCCAGGACACAATGTGTTAACGAAAGTTCTCTATAGGAAGTAGTTTAATATTCTCTATATGCCATTTTGTTCTATCGAAAACTATTACTAACTATATTCTCTCAGTGAATCGAGAAAACTAAAACAACCATTTACTCAATACTAGTCTAATCCCCAAATTTTTTCTTCCTTGTATATGATTTATTCCTACACTGAGAAAAATGTTGATTGAATCTACTATTTTGTTGATTCAATAAATATTGGTTTAATCAACTGAAATTTTGTTGATTCAACAAAATTTTAGTAGATTCAATCAACATTTTTTTCTCAGTTTAAATATGCATTTATTTTGATAATACATTTCTCTGAGACTTTCAGGAAAATTGGCATTAATTCGTTTATTTGGAAA
This sequence comes from Cremastinae sp. A BG-2022a, assembly GCA_030522545.1. NCBI lineage: Eukaryota > Metazoa > Arthropoda > Insecta > Hymenoptera > Ichneumonidae > Cremastinae sp. A BG-2022a. Next base: position 16,352 of record JAPYYW010002085.1, on the reverse strand, counting down.
CAATTAAAATTTTCGTGAATTTTCATTGAAGTAATGATTTATGCACCCAGAAAAAGCAACATGACGATTCGCTAGTAGTCAAGTCGCGTAATGGTCAGACACGAGGTATCTCGAAGTGATAATGTCCATTTAAGATACTTCTTCAATCTAATAACGAAAGTTTGCGGAAAAATTATTATATTTAGGGTATCAGTAAGTCATGCGATCACTAATTTATTATTTTAAAAAATCGACTAAAATTGTCGATTTTTAAGAAAAATTAATCAATTTAAATGTGTTTTTGACTCGTAAAGTGGTAATATCTTAAAATTATTTAGACATTTTCTTGTTAAATATCGCAGATAAACATTTTAAAACCCCTATAATTTTATTCAGCAATGTTACAATGCAATTGTTACAAAAAGTTGATACCAGGCTTTAAAAGAAGATTAATTTAATTAAACAGATATATTTTTTGCTACAAATCGCAGATCTCAATTTTTTTTCTGAAACATTTGGCAAAGTCACCGACAACGCGGTCCGTTTAAATTAAAATAAATAAAAATGTTAAACAATAGATAATTGAAATATCAATAATTTTAATATTTAGAGTTATAATCACGTTTTCCAACCATATATGTATATGTATACATAATAATACGTATACAATATCTTTCGCATTGACACGTCACGGGGTGGTTACATTTCGGCCATCACTTTGAGCGTATAATTTGCATCGAAAATACATTGCTCAGTTGGGATTCGAGTGCTCACCCGAATCGCGTGTCGTGACACACGATTTAATCACTCGAGCGTTGAACGTTAATCGATCTTCCACTTGCCATCCACCCTGACACTTCGTTTCTCCGTTCCGCCTCTTGGCGCCGAATTTACTCCCCGAGAATGAGATAAAAAATTAGACAGGGGCTCGTATTTTCGTTTTTTTCTTTTTTATATCATTATTATTATTAATATTAATATTATTATTATTGTTGTTGGTGTTGTTGTGTATTTGAATATTATTTTTTAGTTTTTATATGATCCAGCGTAAGGTTTTTTACGTCGATAACTAGGAAATGAAGCTTTTGAGCTTTAATATACGCATTATTGAGAAAGGATAAGAGGGAAAATATAGGGAGAGAGAATTTCGCGCGAGTAAATGGGCGGGATAAACGCGTTCAAACGTTTGCCACATTTGCACGAAATTTAGCGTAACCAAGCGCAACGAAGAATCGACAAGGTGTTGGAGTATAAACCTTAGAGTCTACCGTCTGGGATATACGGACCATTAAATTGCTTTGAAACCCTACGAAGCCCGTTTTCAATTCCATTCCATCGCTACTTTGCCAAATGGATCCTCCGATGAATCCGCTCGTCTAAGCAAGTCGATAATGATGAATAAAATTTTTGCATGTAATTCCCTGGCATATTGATGTACACGTAAAACTTCAATTTAATGAATATTTTTAATTACTTTTTTAGCCTCGTCAAGATATCGTGTTTAAATAAATTGAAAGTGATGTATTTTTTTTATTTTACACAATATTAAATAATAATCCTAAAACTTTGTGTGAAAATTTTACGATTATTACAAATAAGCTCCTTATTACTATAAAGTATATTAATTGTTATAAATGTTTATTTTTTTATACCGTAAAATATTACATCAATGTATACCGTATACGAAAAATTTTACAGTGATTTTTGGACAGCATTGAAGATGCTTCATCTAATTTAAAAAAAAAGTATCATTTATTTTGTGCAATTACACTGAGAGTTGATCTGACATTGGATAGTCTTGAAATCTAATTATGTTTTTCATCATCGAATTATCAGCAACTTTTCTAAATAAATTTAAACTCTCAACTTTAAGGTAGTTCTATCGGTACAGTCAAATCAAAAGTTTTTATCTACATTTATCTTCAAATCATATGGTCTTTAAGGTACTTCTATCAGTACAGTCAAATCAAAAGTTTTAATCTCAATTTATCACGATACCATGTGGTTTTTAAGATTAAGTTTATGAAAAAAAGTCGTTGTAAATTGTTTCAAAAACAACATACTCAAAATTAAAAGTCATCCAAGGTTACTTAATTGTTAAGATTAGGAAAATTAAAATCTGAGAAGTTTTTTAAAAAACTAATGGAAACTTCTTTAATGTTCTTTAAAGAGCTATGCAAAATTGCAACAAGTTCTACTATATACCCACAAGTAAAGATAGATTTGAAGATCGCAATATTTAACTCGTGGCTCGTGTGGGAGAGTACAGAAATTAATGATTTTTGACAATAAATATACCTTAAATTCTATGTAATGAAACCTCTTTATACTTAATATGCAATTGCACATTATTGTATCAAAGAAGGATTTAGAAAATTTTCCACAAAATTTTATGAAAACGACTTTTTAATAGAACTATTATATAAGACTTTGAATACGAAAAAAACCTTAACAAAATTAACCTTAACAAGATTTTTGCATTTCAATGGAAATCAGGTCAAAGTGACGTTATTAAATTGGGAACGTATGATAATGGGACGAATTTTTTAATTATGACCTATCGAAATGGTATTTGTCGAATCGAGGTCTGTCAGTGATTTTTAGAAACGTCTTTTGAGACCCTTTTGGTAAGTCATGATTAAAAAATTCGTTATATTATCATACATCCCCAATTTAATAACGTCACTTTGTTCCAATTTGCATTGATATGCAAAAATCTTTACCACGGAAACAATTATTATCCCATCGGAATGAATCTAAATCCAATCAAAAGCTGATTAAATGTATTCGAATGTACTTTTTAAAATTTAAAAATCGGACAATTTGGTCGAAAAATATCCTAAAAACCATCAGGTGTCTCGATATATTAATGCCCCTTACTGTATTTACATATTTATAGGCGTCATTAAATATTTATTATTTTTTAATATATATTATTTAATAATAATAATATTTGATCGAGCAAGTAAGCAAAATGTTTTGAAACGCGTGATAAGAACGATTATCGCGAACCAGAGTGCACTGCCCATTTAACCGTCATTTTAGTTTATCGCAGCCATTTCGCGTCGGCTCGTTAAGATCTTTCAAGGAGACTTGACTCGAGATGTGGGCTATTGTCCTCATAATAGTTCCCCCCCCCCCCATTTTCTTTATTTTTCCCCGCGCGCCCAGTTTTCACGTTTTCTTGTAAATTCGTCAAGTGAGGGCCAGAACGGGGGGGGGCGTTATCGCGAAGGAATAAAAGCGAATACTTGCCGGGGATAAAGTTTAACGCGTCACTCGTATTTAAGGACGAACAGCCTCGGATTTTGTTGAGGCGATGAGAAAGAGTTCCGCCATTTTCCTTGAATCTCATTCGCCTCCTGCGATTTCTACTCGTGCGACAATTCGACGAGATTAACGTTCCAGCGAAACGCATGTGGAACGCTCTCTGGCAAAATGCCTAAGGTTATGAATTCATCTGTCTCTTTGTCCCTCCCCCACCCCCACCCCCGCCCACCTCTCTTATTCTTTCACTTATTTTGTCTTATCTCTCGACTCTTTGTTCGTTTTTGTATTCACTATATTTTTAAGAAGACATTTAAAAAAAGGAATGTTTCTTTTGTTTCAGGTAAATTTTTATAGACATCTTCCTGTACTTTTGAGGCGTTTTCTCGGTTCACAAATTGTAAGGGTAAGAGAAATACAATTCAACAACCTTATTCAAAGCTTTGTTTAACAATAGAACACACGCTTGCAAAAGATGTAAGCATTTTACCGAACAGTTTTTGTTTCGCAATGATGGATCAAAATCTGCTTTTTTGGATTTACCATCTTCTAAGTGGTTCTGAAAAAAAACGGATAAAAAACGTATGTATTCTGTCTCAAAATTGCACCTCATTTTTAGTTCAAAATTTTGCACCAGATGTCATATTTTTATAGTATAGATATGACATCTGGTGCAAAATTTTGAACTAAAAATGAGGTGCAATTTTGAGACAGAATACATACGTTTTTTACACACGCATCTTCCAACACTTAAATTGCACCCATTAAGACGTCTCAATATGTCAAATACCAAAAATTATCAGACGAAAATGTTACTACCAGACATGGCAGTATATACTTTTTATATACTTTTCTGTCAAAACTTTTTAACTTTTTTTTACCTTAAAATCTTTTCAAATTTTTGTTCTGTTTTATACTGTTATCACTCTTTTAATTATTTTTTCTGATACAAAATTTCCTGCAAATCTAACATCAGTATGTATTGTCTCCATTTTTCACGTTTATCCGTTCATTGACAAACATCAAACTCTGACAAGTGCGTAGGCTTTAGATACCGTTGCTTTTTCTACTGAAAATTTCAACTCTATATAATCACAATGAGACTTAAAAATAATAAACAAACTTACAAAAAATTTTATAAATGAAACGATGTATATTTTATAAGGTAAATGTTCCAATAGTTGGACAGTTATAAGGGTTTTCTCATTTTATCTTTAATAAAACAATATTTTTAAAAAAATTGGCTTTAAATTCACATCTAAACTATTATTTGATATTTCAACGATCAAAAACTCATTTTATGCATTAATTTTAAACAATATTTCTAGTGAATAAATAGTTTGACGTTTAAGTATATAGTATCTCCCAATAGTTATGAAAAATACACCTCTTGGTATAGAAAAAATAATCTATACGATTTTATTGAGAAAAAATAATTCAAATATTGAAAATAATATAGAAACAATTGTACAATTAGTAGAATTTGGTTTTTTTTCCGAACCATATATTCAGGATGTATGGGACAGTCAATCCTAGAAAAAAGAAAATTCTTGATGTTAAATTCATAAAAATCTTCGTTAAAAAATCTGGCTTTTACTAAAAAGTTGCCTATTTTTTGAGTCTTAGTTTGGATATGTACAAAAAAATATTCACAAGAATCTCATATTCTTAAATTTGTATTCAATGCAAATTTACGAATTCTCCATAAGTAATGTTAAATTTTAGCAACTATGGAGTTTGATAACTATTAAACCATTTAGTAAAACCATTTCAAATTTTGCACCAAATTTTTTCATATAAGAACAAACGCCTGAATAGTTGGACAGCTATAAGGGTATTTCTCACTTTATCTTTATCTAAAAAATATTCAAACGAAAAAATCTGCTTCAAATTCACATCTAAACTATTGTCTGATATTTCAACGATCCAAAACTCATTTTATATGTGTTAATTTTAGACAATATTTCTATAGTAAATAAATACTTGAACGTTTGAATATGTAGAATGTCCCAATAGTTGAACAGATAATTGACGCTATCTCTAGGGTTCAGTGAGTTTGTTCCAATAAATTAAAGTTACGAAAAATAAACCTCTATATAAGTATATGAAAAATAATCCACACGATTTTATTGAGAAAAAAATAATTCAAATGTTAAAAATACCATAGCAAAAATTGTCCAACTATGGGGACATATCCATCTATTAAGACGTATACCTAATCATAAAATATTTTCTCAAATTTTCAAATATATATATAATTCGTACACTCTTAATGCATTTTTCTACTCTCACAATTTCTTCGTGCATTTCTATTATATTTGTGCAATTGACGATTGAATATCGATTCGTCATACAGTATATACAAAATTATGACACTTTTTCTTTTTTAAATGACTATACATATAATATTTCTTTATTATTGCTATCGAATCTATTTGCACATAGATATATGTATGTGTGTGTGTATTTTAACGGTGGGAGAGGAGGTAGATGAAATCCCTCTATGCTGGTGGTATCGTCGTGCCAAGATTCGACGAGAGTACTTATTCCTTGCCTCGTGGTGAAACTCCTTCTCTTGGGGCTTCATTCACACAGCCAGTTAATGCAGCCGCTCGCTTATACAGATTCCGGGCTATAATCTATCGGGCTCCGGCACTTTCAGTGGAGGTTACCTATGAGTGCGGAGCGCTTAGAGCCGATTATTCCCATTAGGCACCACCGAGAGTCGATATAGCCCTATCTATCTCTCCTCTCGTATAAGCTTACCCACACCCTCCCTGATAAATCGTTACCGAACCTCTCTTTACCTGCATATACCTATATTTAATAATATTTCGGTTAATAATACGAAGCAACCAATATACTAATGATTGATATCATCGATCCTGGCAATTCAATAGAATTTCTCGTTTAAATTTGCTCGTTATCATTTCGAAAACAAATAAATTAAAAATTTTATCAACAACATTCTTTTTTGTTCAGTCATTATATTAAATTGCCTTGAACATTATCAATTTTTCCATTGTCCAAATTTAATGACGTAATGTTTTATTTTCTTTTTTTTTTCAATATGTATAAACTTATTATTTTACCTAAATATATCGATAATTTGTTTCGTAAAAAATGATTGATATAATCGATGCTGGAATATTTAATCAATTTTTTTTTGTTTGTATTTGATCGTTATCATTTCAAATAGAAAAAAAATTCTCAACAATATTCTTCTTTGTTCAGTCACTATACATTACATTGCCGTGAACATTATTAATTTTTCTGTTGTCCACATTTAATGACATAATATTGTATTTTATTTCGACATTAACTTATTTTACATAAATATATCGATAATTTATTTCGTAAAAAATTATTGATATTATCGATTCTGAAATATTTCATAAAATTTCTAGTTTTTATTTGGTTGTTATTATTTTTTAAAAAAACGTAAAAATGATTGAATATGCAATATTTTATTATAAAATATGTATTAATTAATTTTCATATATTTTTCGAATAAGACTTTATGAATACTTCCCGATTCTAACAAAAATTGATAGTATGTTATCGATGTATATACGTAACTTCTTTTCTTATACTTTTTGGTGTTTTCTGAATTTAAAAAAAATACTTTTTTCCATAAAACTGAAAAGTGGAGGCAAAATCAACTTCTCGAGATATCTTTTTCTCATTTCTCGATATCGTACGAACAGAATGTCGACAGATATGAAGCAATCGAATACACATATATTGCACTCTGAGACAACGAGACTTGTTCCTACTTGCTGCCATAACCACACGAACATACAAAAGAATATAATACCTTCGAAACCATCCAAACGATTTCTTTATTAAATTTCGTATTTGAAAACAGCCAATTTTCGAGTTCTTAAAAAAAAATAAAAACTCTTTTATATCTGCTATGGTGTAACTGGAATATCTGGAACTTTTCCAATATGCATTCTGTTCATTTTCTTTTACATATTGTACGTATATTTTTTTCTCCAAATACAACAAAATCGTTTTTCTTTTCTATACATTTTCAATTCAATTGAACATATTTTTATTTATTTATATTTTCACAACAATATATTTTTAATATTTCATTTTTAATTGTTCGTTTTTTGTTCAAGGAGTTGATTAACTGTAATATTTTGCTGTTTTTTTAGTGCAGTTTTATTCTAAATTTTTTATGTTATATCAAATCTGTAACAAATACTTAACGTTAAAATTAAACTTTTTGAGTCATATTGATACACAGTGACAACGAAATGTTAAATTTATTGTTTTAATTTACTTTTTTAATTTATTTTTCATTTTCCTTGATAATTAGTAATTACGTAATTAAATTTCATAATTGCCTTTCGTGACGATGTTAAACATGATTATAAAAAGTATAATTTAAAAAAAAAAATTTTTGATTGTCTCTGCTATCCACTTTTTAAAATCCGAAAAAATTTCATACATACGTATCAAGTACGAAAAACTAAGATAAAAAGTTTTATGTGACTTTCATGGATGTACTACGTTAACAATTTCCTTCCTCTGTCACTCTTGCTAGAAGAAAGGCTGGTTTTTCAAATAATTTCCAATTAATTTCCATTTTTTTCTACTATTTTATTCTTCGTATATTTATTCATTTATTTTGAATTTTAAAAATGATTGGCAGTGATGTGTTTAAGTAAGTAAAAATATGTATGATTATTCGATAAAGAATTACAATCATTTTTCGAATAATTCCCAATTTTTTCCATTATTTTATTCTTCGTATATTTATTCAATTATTTTGTATTTTACAAATGATTGACACTGACGTGCATATATAAGTAAATATATATATGTACGATTATCCGAGAAAAAATTATAATCGCTATGTAATGTAATTCCTGTTCGCGTCCTCGTTGGTTTTTCGTCAGAGAGAATTTCGCATCGAATATCGCAAACGCCAGAGTGTCTGTGATCAATCTTCGTCCCTGGAGAAAGTTTTTTTTTTAATATTTTTTTTTCTTCATTCGTGATGTCTCCAACGAGCTGCTGTCGCTATAAAAAAAAAGATAAGCCCGAGCTGCGACGATTAATTCAGCGATCGAGTCGATTTTGCGTACGCGGAAATATTGAAGCTGTTATGGCAGTTTTATACAGTCTCGAAATGAAAAGGGTTTGGGTTTAAAGTGTCGGAGGACGTTTTCGTGCGTTCGCCTTCGCACGCTTGCCTACCTCTGTTTCTCTGTTCTTTCCAACCTTTTTTTTCATGCTCGACGTGTCACGTCAACGTCAAATTTGCCACAAGTACAGAAAACTTGTTAAACAATGCCCTACATGCGAGATTACGATTAATGGAACAAGACCTTTCTCCGAAATGACGAATGAGAATTTCAACGTGAAAGGAAAAAAAAATTAAGAAAAAGAATAAAACGGTTATTAGTGAAGTAAATATGATTTTATTCGTAATTATAAATAAACTTCACAATAATAGTTGTAATAATAGGTGTGTACACTGGATCTTTTAGAGAACAGTTGATTTTTTTAAGTGTTCTAAACTTTTAAAAATTCTGAATTACTTTTTAAAATATTTACTACCCGACCCAAAATTAGCCAATGTTAAACGTTTCAAAATATTTTTAATAAAAAATGAAGAATATAGTTTAAAAAGCAGAAAAAATGGAGTAGCTCTACGTTTAAAAAAATATTAAGTAAAAACGGTTTTAGGCTTTTGTAGCTTAGGCTATGAGCTTTCAAAAAAATATAGGATCTTTGGTGCCAACTAAAAAAAGTATTATTTTTTTATCTCCTAAAAGTGGGGAATATTTTAATGGACAAACAATGGACTTATAAATGAAATATACAAAAAAGTTTTGTTCTTAGGATTTGAGTTTCTACAAAATAACCAAAACATTATCAAATTTCATGAAATATTTATTTTAGTTGTGAAAAAAAACTGAAAAACTACGAGAAAAGAGAAAAAAAACTGCATTGATTTACCTTCAAAAATACTGACGCCATGTGTATACTGACCCTTTTGGGGAACAGAAGTGATTTGCATTGTCTGGCATTTGCACATGAACTATCAGACCTGGGTCTCTCGTGGGTCTTTAGACCCTACTACTATATCTAGATTTTTTAGGCGAGGTAGCCGAAGGCCACCTTTTATTCATAAATGAGGAATTTAAGTTTGAAATTTTGACTATTCCTTAAAAGACCCAGTGTACACACGAAAAGTTAACAATGAAAATCTCGACATTTACATAGTGAAACCTCTTAAAATTTAATACACATATATATGAAAATCAATTATATGGAAGACTTTTTCTTTTAATTCCAACATAATCGTAAGAAAACAATTTTGTTTATAAAACTCCCTCAAATAAATGAATAATCTATATGTAATTTTTGTAAAAATTTATATTTTAAAATGTAAACTATACAAAACGTAATTTTTTCAAGTCAGGTTATGGGAAGCAAAAGAGAGAACAAAAGATGAATTTAAATGCTATAATTTTTCCGTATAGACTCCAGATGTCGTGTAAGTCGGGGAGACAGCGTAAGAGTAATAGCAGTTACAAAGAGAGACGGAAAGAGAAGGGAGCACTATCGTGCGGGCGCATATAGTCACGTGAAATTTGTAATCGTAGCCACTTTGAAAGTGAGTTCGCTGCTTCTGGTTGTCCTCTGTGCAATTTCGCCGTCACGCTTCTGAATGTTGTCCATTCCTTGCGACGACCCTTCTCGACCTGACTCACGCGGGACGCCCGTAAGCTTGCACGTTTATACCCACCTTTCGTACGCGAAGGAGAAAGCTCGCGCATCCCAACTCCGAACGCCGCTAAAGACCCAGCCAACTCTCTCTCGGACTCTAACAAATTGATTTTATTTTATTCGTGACTTTCAAGAACCCTCTGCATTTCGCGACAAACTGCTTTTCGAACAATAATAACTAACCTACAACATTTTGAAAATTCGAATCGAATAATTCGAATTTTCGAATCATTCGAAAATGTCGACTAATTTGAAAAATTTCGAATAATTCGAATAATTCACAAATGACCAAATTATAACTGGTTTGTCGATTGCTTTTCATTCAAAGTTCATTGCATCATGCATTAAAATATTACATTTTCGAATAATATACTTTTTTTTATTTATAACATTAAAAATAAATTACCGATTCAGTATCGTATTTATTATTTTTGAACAAACATTTGTAGCAAATTTTTAAACGTATTTTTGATAATAATTTATTTGCTACAATATTATTCATGTTGTTTCATTCTCATTAAAAAAAATACTAACTGTTCTGTTTTTGTATTTTTATTTCATTGTTTAAATTAAATGTATATTTTCTGTAAATTTTATATTTTAATGCCGAACATAACAAATCCTGAATTCAAAACACTCAAAAATGCTCGAATAATTTAATAATTCGCGAATAATTCGAATATTTCGCTAATTTTCGAATTATTTGAATTTTTTTCGAATTATTCGATTCAAGTATCGAATATGGAATATTAATATTCGATTCAGAACGAATAATTCGAAATTTCGAATTATTTGTACACCCCTAGTAGATGTACATATTTTTCTTCGTAAAAAGTTCATTTTGTTTTAAATAAAAAAATTTTGTCATTTTATATAGACTTGAGATAAGTAGGTTTACGTATAATTATTTTATTAACTATTTTTTAAGGTGATGTTGAACAAAGAGGTTTATATAAAAATCTTAAAATTATGTATTTTTCAGAGTAGTCGATAAAACTGTATAATGAAAAAAATTGTATAGCCCATTGATCATTTAAATAAGTGATTTAATTTCAAAATATGAAATATAGTATTTTAACGAGAGGTCTCATGGGCGAATTGCTCAATATATTATCAAAATATAATTTCATATATAATTAGTTAAATAATTGACAATTATAAAGTAAAGGATTTTCTTTAACATCGTATGAAAACGTTTACGAAAATTAACGAAGCTTATAAACTAAAAATTGAGATATTATATATTGAAAATCGTTGTCTTCTCTAATCTTCCACAAGAGCCCATTTTAAAAGAGCATAGCTTTTTTTAAAATAAATATCTAAATAAAACTATAACCTGGTAGATCCCTTTAAAATTTTGCATATACTTTAACATTAATGCTAAAGAAGATGCAATTTTAGAAATAAAAAATAAAAAATACCCTGTGTATATAAAAATATAAAAATAAATATAAAAGTAACAAATTAATAAATCCAATCAATCGATAAAATGAAAATTTTATTAATAGTTTCTTATCTACCAGCAGTTCCTTACTTTCAGTTAAAAAATATTATTCCCATACAGTAATTAGGGTGAGATTTATATCTTTACTTATATATACATGATAATAAAAAACGTGAATAATTCTTCTGCTCTGTTTCATTCGAGACAAGTAGGTTACGAAAGAAAATTTAGCTCGTAGGAAAACGTACTCAAAGCAGAGAGAAATTCCAAGAGCTTTCGAGCTGGGAGTATAAAAAGGGAAGTTCGACGTTCTGTCTCCCATGTAAATATACATATATAAAATATGAATACAGAGGCAGATGGCGTGGCTGATGCGTTGTGAAAACTACGGAAATAGGCGAGCCTCCGTGCTGTGTACCTTATTTTCGCGCACATATAAACACGTACAGAAAGAAATAAATAGCGAATAATAAAAAAGATAAATAAAAAATGCATAACAGCGACGAACGAGAAGAAAAAATAAACTGAAAAGTGCGACGAAAGAAAAAACAAAAAAGAAATAGCCGAGACTGATGCGAAACGTGCAAAACGAGGACGGGGAAACAGAGGCTCGGCATGGAAAATATCTCCATCGGATGCTACGAAAAACTGCGGAAGAAACGTCAAGAAGGCACAGAATGGAATGGAATAAGTTTCCTTATTAGATAGTTCTTATTCCTAGCTTCATCTCGACCCGGGATTGGGAAATTCTCATTCGCTTCGGGCGTCTTTTGTGATATTATATACAGCGACAAAAAAGTTGACGTTCAAGTGTACTCCAGCACGAAAGAGAAAGGTTACAAGAAGAAATAAATTCACATCTATAGGTATTTTTTTAAATTATAATTTATTGCACATAATTGTGATTTGTAAAAATCAATGGGAATTATATTCAATTTTTTACAAAATTTGGAGTTTATTGCGTTTTATGAGAGAGTTTTGTGCAGGCGATAAAATATTCCATAAACTATTGTCGTGAACGATATTTTAAATGGAAAATCGTATTTTCTTTCACTTTACGCTTGAGATATTCGATCGGGACATCGAATCGCCCGGAATTGAATTTCGATAATTTACGTTTTGGCGAAGAACGAAGCATACGCGATTCAAAACGCGTCGGTGGTAGTTTATGGATATAAATAAAATCGCAATGTTTGGTTATTATTGTTTCTCTCTTCATTCTTGCACTTCGATTTTGATGCCTCTTTTGATAAAATATAATAGCGAAAATTAGGTATTCCGAAAGCTTCGTTTTTTATCAATATATGAACTTTTATATATTCTTGAATTTTATCAATTATTAATTTTTATGTTTGAGATATAGTTTGATAACTGATATAGGGAAAGGGGGACAAAATGGACCCCTGGGGGCTAAATGAGCCACCTGAAATTTCCACAACCTAAAAATATTTGGAGGCAAAATGAGCCCCTAAATTTTGTAATGCACAAAGTGTTTGGAGGTGAAATGGACTCATTAGATTTTTAAAAAACTACAAATATTTTTTCGAGCAAAATGGGCTTCTAAAATTTTTGTGAAATAGAAATAATAATAATAATAACTAGGTCACAAGTTCAACAGCATTATTTTTCGTAATTATTTCCCAGAATTGAACGCATAGAACGCTTGTAAAGCGCTTAGTAGTCCATCTCAAATATTGTATGTTTGAGCACAAAATGATATTTTAACACGAAAATAAATTTTTCTTAAATTTATCAATGAGTTATTGAACAGAAAAGTAACGAGAAAATTTCATTCAAGTTTCTAAAAGTTCCGTTTTGCTCCAAATTTTTATCATTAACTCTTTAATACTTTTTAATACTTTTCTATACTAAATACATAGCAAAAAAAACTCAAAAATGCGATACGAGTTAAAAAACTCACATTATCAAATTTTTTTTTGGGGGTGGAACTCATTTTGCCTCACATCTTTCGATTTTTTATTTATAGTCGACACAGCAAATTAACACCAAATATTTGACAAGGGACTGAAAAAAAGTGAAACGAGTTTAAAAAACTGAGGTTCCAAACATTTTTTTCCTCAATAGGCCCCATTTTGCCCTCCCTACCCCTCCATTTTCTCATTTAAATATTTAATTTTCAATTATTTACAATCTTTTGGTAATTTTAAGGCAGACATTGTTAATAAATATATGTATTGTTTTCTCTTTTACAATACTATTCTAGTCTACAACTTGTCCACAATGAATAATAGAGAGCCTATTCATTAATTCGCTGGGTACATTCAGCAAACTCGGCAAGTTCGTTCGTCCGGCTGAAACCTCGGTTCCGTTCGGACAAATTTCTATATAAATATATACGCTTTGAATATGCGAATATAGGACGTTCATGCACTGATCCGATCGGAGAATTAGCGGCCGCGAGTTATATTTTATTACTTTTCGCTTGGGGATATTCGCCTGGGCGACGCTGTGGCGGGGATTCCTCGGGCATCGACGGAGGCCCGAGATGAATCCTCGCTTGCGCCTCTCGATCCGGCTCTCGAGTTCGCGCGAGCGTAACGCGAGCTCTATCGCAGTCTCGAGATCTTCATAACCCAGGAGAAGGCTCCTGTTATATATTCCCATCTCTCTCTGTAACGAGAGGAAATTACCAAATGAATTAACTCAGTCAATCAGCTATGTATTATCCAAAATGGCGCACTTTAAATATTGCTGCGGATTCAGTTCGGATTCGCTATAATTATATCTTCACACTGGAAGTTCTCGACTCTAAATTCGCGACGAATTAATAGAAAATATTTATAGAACCGAAAATACCGTTTCGTTTTTTTTGGGTTATTTTGAAAAAGGGATGATCCTGCGGCGGGAATAAGATTGAAAAATTAGGTTTAAGGTAATTGCATCGTTGTATCGATTAGTGCACATTTTGTTAAAATTTTCCATGAATTTTCTATAACGTCGTATATAATATGCACAATTGTGTTTATTTTTAGGTGTTACTATGCGGAACTCGAGATATTTATTGGTAAAAATCACTTTTTTTGCATCCTGCTTTCATATAAGAGTGCATATGTTAAATATTGCGATCTTCAACAATAAATATCTCAACTTCTACATGGTGAAGCTTACTAAAAATTTTCACACATTTGTATACAATATCGAAGAATCTTTATTTAGTTTTTTTTTAAATATAAACTGAATAAAAAAAAATTTTTTATTTACATAGCAAGCACCCGTCACCTTGGGTCACCATGTATTTCGATTATGATGTTTTTTAGCCAATTTGCAACAACTTTTCTCTATGAACTTTTACTCGCAAAGCATCTTTTATGTTAGAAAAACTAAAAGACGAAAATTTGAGGTTTTATTTTCATGACCATATCACCTTAAGGTTGTTCTCTCGGTACAGTTCAATCAAAAGTTTTTTTCTCAATATATCTCCATACCATGTGGTTTTTGAGCTTAATTAAGAAAATTTGTTACAAATTGTTTCAAGAAGAATATACTCAAAATTCAAGGTCATCCAAGGTGACCTGTCTTGTTACGTATGTATGAAAATTTAATAAATCATAATCTTATGATTAAAAAAAACTAAAGGAAGCTTTTTACTTGAAGTTCAATAAAGAACTATGCTAAATTTTAAGAATGTTCACCATTTATAGATTTAAATATATTTAGGATTAAAAATCGCAATATTTAACATGGGCTCTTATGGGAAACTGCAGAAAATAGTCATTTTTGATAATAAATATCTCGAGTTCTACGTAGTGAAGTCTCTTACAATTTTATATACAATTGCACATTTGTTTCAAAGAAGCCCTAAGAAAACAATTTTTTAAAAGAACTACTTTAAGGTGTCACATTTTAATAATGTACAATAATTTGAAAATTTCGTCTTAGCTGCGAACTTGAGTCATAAAAAATATGTTTCGGATTAAAGGATTTTCGAAAATGATATATTAGGATACGATTTGTAAACTCTATGAAGAAATAGAAAGATCAGGCTCGACCCTTATTTCAATCAGAAAAAAAATGTAAATGATGCTTGCCATCATGTCGATATAATTTCGTCGATGGTTCTTCGTTTTCCTTCTCAGCGAGTAATCCCTTTTTTCATACCGTTGCATGTTTGTGTCTCAACTCACAATAATTTGCAATGAATTTGAATATTCAGTGAAAAATTCGATAGAATTTTTTACTCGATAGAAAGATCCGTACAGGCAGATTTTATACGACTATCAAACTTGTAATTTTTGTTTAATTTAAGGATGTATTCCAGGTCAAGCTGAATAATTTTTACAAATATTTTTTGAACATGCAATTGGAAAATACTAAAATATATGGTCAAATTTTTAGTAATTGAGAATTATCGTGGTGATCCAAGAAGTATATTTAGTAACGTTAAAACTTTTATTAAAGTTGTTGTTTTGATCAAGGTTAAAAAAACCTATCGATGTTTGGCGTATTACTATATAGAACTTTGGGTTACGTTTTATCGTCATTTATCGTTAATAATTAATACAAAAGACCCGAAATATCAAGTTTTTCTTTGTCCTACAGGTTAAAAAATGTTTAATAAAAATAACAAATAGTTTTTATAAAGAGTCACTCAATGTGCAGAACAATTGCTTTTTAAAAATAAAGATACGAAATTCTGATGTTCTCGCATCTACTCAGTATTAGAAATCGAATTTTTAATTACAAATATTTTCATTAAATGGTCGGTAAAGATAGATTTTTTCACGCGGATATTGTAGCTGGGAAATTTTTCAATCGTTTGATCTCGAAATCATCCATTTTTCTTTTAAGGTGTCTCATCAGTAAATCGAAAAACCGAAGATTCGCATGAAACTTTGACAGAGTGTTCTCTTTGACATAACAAACACTCTCTCAAAAATTCAGGGTAGGTTGC
>JAPYYW010002084.1:0-24080 GCA_030522545.1 Cremastinae sp. A BG-2022a | reverse complement strand
TAAAAAAAATTGTATTCACGTATTTCATATGGAAGAATATTCTCTCCAAATTTGAACGAATTTTCATCATTTCGTTTTATGTAGCCAACCTCCTTAACCTAGAGGGTAAAAGTCACAAAAAATAATTACCGGCTTAAGGGGGCCGTCCTGTCCCACCCTCCCCTTCCTGTCAATCTTCTTGACGCTTTTAGCGGAACTACAAAGCAGCGATCATAGAAATTCTGTTTAAGCATGCGAAACATTATAATTCGTCTTTTATTTCTTTCAAATAATCCCGGATGCTTGGCATGCGAGAGTCCATCCGTCGCGAGAAAAAATAAAACGAGTTTTCAAATTGATAAAAGAGATTCGCATCTCCGGGGTTGTTGCCGGTACGTGAACAGAATTCATCTCATTTTATTGTTCTCTTCAACGAGCGCACTCTCTCCGTGCATTCTCGAATAATATGTGAAGGGAATTCCAAATGCCGATGCGCTGAAAATTCAAGCGGCTAAACAATAAGACGACGAGGGTGCGAGAGCGAGATATGGAGATTTTATAAAAATAAGGGAAAGAAAATAAGGGAGGAAAATAGGAATAAATGGAACGAGAAGCTGCAAGGGTGTGGACGCCGGAATAAAAAAAAAATAATGCGATATTCGACGAAATCTAAGATGAATGTTAAAATGGAGAAGAGAGCAGGTGTTCGATTCGCGCGGGGGTGCACTCAGAATTGAATCAATTTGTCCGAAATTCTTCATCGAGGCTCATATCGTCGCTTCCACATTTCAGGAACACGTGTGGACGCACACGTGTACACTGTGAGAAAAAATGATAAAATTTAGTATAAAAAAGTGACAACTGTGTATATTAATTATTATGGAACTAATTATATTTTGTTTAGATTCAATCCTAAATATACTTTATTTTACGATAAACATATATTTATATAAAAATGAATCGCTGTGCGTTCGTCTCGCTAAAACTCAAGAACGGCTTGACCGATTTAAATAATTTTTTTTATTTTGATTGCTATAGTGCAGGAGTGGTTTAGAAGAGAAAAAAAGTGGAAAAACTCTAAAATTACACTGAGAGAAAAGAATGCTAATTATATTCTGTTTAGATTCAATCCTAAATATACTTTATTTTACGATAAACATATATTTAGTTATAAAATAATCAGCATAGTTGTCACTTTATGATTAAATCCACAATCGTTATTTCTCTCAGTGTAAGTTGTCTGATATGCTATACATGTGTCGATGTTTCAAAAAGTATAATAATAATATCCTCTGGGGCTAGATACGCGTCTGCACAAAAAGCCCTTTTCCTCGGTCCACCGACTACTTTTCTTCCTCCCGGTGACCCTCCTTCTTTTATTTCATCCGTGTCGACCCAGCTTCCATCAATTCTCGATATAAAAAAAAGAAAACGACAGTGGGCGCTCATTTGTTACCGGCAAAACACACCTTTTGAACCATAAAAAAAACCGTCTGCGCCCTTAATTTTTTTGTTAAATCTCCTCCAGGGTGCTCTAACATCTTACACTTACAACAGTCAGATTTTAATGAAATTTTAGTAATAGGTGGATTCTTTCTAGAAAATCGAGCGATGATTCTTTAAGCTATTCCTTGCACGAAATGAATATCTTCGGAATGGCCTAATTCTTTTTTAAGGTAGGTCTCCAGCCAAACGAAAGTCTGTAGAAAATTTTTATATTCAGTATGTAAGTAAATTGAGTAGTTCCTAATTTATTAGAAATAAATCGAGGGGGGTCGCCGATGTCATTTTCGAGAAAAATTGAATTGAAAATGTGCTTTTTAACACGCAAACGTGGCCCAAGATAGTAATATGTACAATTATTTGGGTTTTTGTGTTATTAAAGACTGCAGATCTAAATTTAAAAAAATCTCTCATTTTGTTCGTCATTAAAAAATATGCAATTTACAAAAAAACATATGGTCCTGTTATCGAGCTTTCTAATAAAATAAAATAGAATTAGTGAAAATTTAAGCTACAAGTCGCAAATCTCCATCGTTTCTTCAAATATTTGGCACCTTTGCCCGCAACGTAAGACTTTTAAAATATCATAAATAAATAATTAAACACACCTATGTATAATAATCATGCATTTTATAACAAAATGAACTACTTATTTTTATAATTTTTTGGTGTCCCTCCGGTATCCCCACAAAATACGGACCTTTGCTGGAGAACTACCTTAAGCAATTTTTGAACTTGCCTGTATCGAGAAAATTATATAAAACCTTGATGCATAAAAAGATTTGAAAACTCTTGTTAATTCCTTTTTAAAAAATTTGTACAACAACATCAAAGATAAAAGTTTCTGGCTCAAAAAAAAGTTCTTTGGATGTGTCCTAATTAGAAACTTCAATGACAAAATGTTTCATTGAATTGTTGAATTACACTCATTAAATCGAATGAGGAGTAAGAGAATGGTGTGTTTTGGTTTTCGAATGGACGGGGTATTGTTTTTCTTTATATCCGTTTAGGACGTCGCGTGCTATCGGTACAAATTGTGTTCGTTCCGTGCGTGACTTAGATTCTTAACGTACTTTAACAGTATTGTGACCCCTCAAATGACGAATTACTTGGAGACTTCGAATGGTTTTTAGGAAGAGTAAAAAAATTGTCGATCGAGCTCGCAACGTGCATGTTAAAATTACAAATAACTCTCCATTAAATTATTTTAATGAAAAACTACATAGCACGATTTATGATAATTTATTTTTGGTACAAAAACGACAGAATGTGCCCGATGGGCTTAGGTGCGAAGCTCGAGTCTTTTTTTTCAATGTATAGACATACACACAATCGATGTTGTAAATTTAATGGAGCTTGTCTCTTGATAATGGAATAAAAAAGGACTCCCGAGTATAAGCGACCCATTAGTTGCAGGATTACCAATAAAAGCTTCATTTATTCAAATATTATGTCTTTTTTAAACTTCGATTGTTTGTCTTATATTTAAAAATCAGCAACTCGAATAAATGCTTTTATTTATTTCACTCTTCATCGTTTCTCTTGGATCAAATGAACTTTTTTCACACAAGGGGAACTTTTTATAGATTTTTGAATTAAAAAAATGACCCTAATTACACTGAAAAAAGTAGTTAGATCAACTAAATTTGATCTAATTGACTACATTCAATTCTTTGTAAATTCGATTTTTTTTAATGATGACGAAATCAATTTACGAATATCTAATGGAATATTTATTTATTACTTATTATTCAATATTGTTTAAAAATATTGAATAATAATTCATGATTTGAAATATGAAGAAGGGAAAATACTCAGAAATTTTGAAAAGAATGTTTCATTTTTATTTAATGATTTTTATTCTTGAAGTGTAAAAACTACTTGTAGTTCATTAAAATATCTAATTATCATTTTCGTTCAATTTTCTATATATAGAAAATTTTTTCAAAATTTTTTCATATCAATAAGAAAAATATTAATGTTTTCAAAATCTCAAGTCTGAAGTGGCGAATCTTTTTCAAAGTAGCCAGCATGTTGGTACTGATATTTTGAGTGTTGCTAGATACTATTTTCATATAAATCCTGAAAAATATAAATTTTTTAAATGCGAGAAAAAAAACTACTTCAATCATAAATTGAATCAAAAGTGTAAGAATACCGATCTCCGATGGAAATCGAACGTGGCACCATCTGTAAAGTTCAAATCAGTCAAAAGTGAGCGTCGTGCCACGAACATGGCGGTTGCTAGAATTTCATCGTTCGAGTCGAATTTCTTCCCCCACGTTCGTAAACAACCCTCCCGTACGACAGTGATGACTAAAATAAGGTATAAAATGGAACATATACATAAATTCAAAAAGAAAAAAAAATGTAGCCCAGAGACTCACCTTATACTCGTTTCCGACAAAGAACACCAAGCACCGTCTCCCTCGTCGTACCACCACCCTCTTTTTCCACTACCGAATTTCCACTCTCACTCTTTTCCGGCCGCGTATACTCTCGGCAGTCCGTTCCCGTGTCTCGGAATTTATTTCACGTTGAACGCTGACGTGAAATTTTCGATGCGCTCTTCCCAGCTGTTCTCGTGCATAAATTCATGTGGAGCGTGTGAAATATCTATCGAACATATCCGCATATATATCGTACTTCTGTATTTTCCCTCTCGAATGAAATATCGGTTCTTTCACCTGTCGGGCACAGACGCGTTTCCCTCAAAAGATCCGCGACATGCGAGAGGAAAAGGGAGAAAGGCGAATCGAGAGAAAGAGATGAGAGAAAGACGAAAAAAAAAGAATGAGAGTCAGGAGGAGGAGAGAGGACGTCGAGGATTTTTTTCTCGCCTCGAAAAACTCGCGCGCGAGTGCCCTCGAAATCGAGAGGGCAGAAACTAATCGCCGTCGGACTCGGTCATGGTTGCAGGCGTCGTCGGCGACGACGACGACGACGAGGCGAGCTCCTGCTGGTACCGGCTGCCTTATTTCCTCCCTCCCTCGTCCCTTCCGGTGGCTCGTAAGCTTGGCGAGAAGGCGGTTCGCGAGATCGCGAGGAATCGGGCTCTCCGTCCTCGAGGCCTCGAAGGGGAGCGTCCTCGCACGCTCGCGAGCTCTCGTGCCCTCGCCCACGCTCTCGTGACCCGAGACCCTGAGACGAAATATTCCACCTTGAACGTGGACTCTCGCTTTTTTCTCCTACCCTCGTCTCCGCTGCTTCAACTCGGCTGTCTACCCCTTTTCTTCTCTCTTCTACTCTCGCTCTCTCTCTCTCTCTCTTTCTCTCGTGTTATGAACTAACTCGCAAATAATTGGACACGATGCACTCAAGACACTCGCGAACACTTTGTACGTCACTGCACACTTCTTTCCCTTTTTTCACGCCCGGACCACTTGTCCGTCCAGTAATTACTTTTTCTACTAGTCGAGTTATACGAATGATATGTCTTGTATTCCTCCCTCTCCACTCGTTTCTCTATGTACGAGGTAGCGATTTAATAACGTCGATTTCCAGCAGTCGAAAGTTACCCTTCTCTGGAGTCACCCTCGCGCTCTCTCCCTCATTGTGCGTTTATTTACTTCGGCGACTTCCTCCTCTGTTTTTCCTCGAACTCTCACTTCCAACCCGTCGATTCGGCCTTCTCGTTACTCGCGGCTCTTTCGTCGAACGTTTTTGAGCTACGCGGACGCGCGATCGACGTAATCAGAGCAGACAACTTTTTTTTTTAATTTATCGGCTGAAAACGGTCCAAGAGTCGCCGCGGATTGATTCGTTCTAATCTAATGGAATTAGTAGCGCGGGGCTCGGTGTCGTACGGCTCTCCCGGTCTGCCTCGAGTCACATTTTAGTTGTGACACAAGGGCGATCCCGCGGTGCGCCTTCGTGCACGCTCGTACGTCCGTCAACGGCGCTGTGCGCCACCCCTGGCGTACTTTCTCACCCCTCCGGGCGCAGCGGCTGCTCTCCCTCCTGCGTTCGCTCGTCCCTCGTCCCTCGCACCCGACTGATCGCTACGGCCATGTGCTCTCCCACTCGTTTTCCGCCCTCCTCGTTTTTCCTCCCTCCCCGCTCGCGTGAGAGATCGGCTTTTATCCAACCCCGCGACCGTCACCGCCACGAGGAACGGAGTTGCGCGGAACACTCCGACGCCTCGGTGCTTCTCGCTCTTTCTTCCCCTCCACGTTTTACCCCAAAACTCTCCCCCCTCCCGACTCGCTTTCTCCTCTTTCTCTCTCTCTTTCTCTCTCTCTCTTGCTCGACGAATAACCGATCTCTCTCTCTCTCTCTCTCTCTTTCTCATGCTCTTTCCATCCCCCCTTCATCCCTCCTGGCTTCTCTCCTATTGACGTTCCAGCACTCCCTTCTACCAACCTCCGGAAATCTACAATAACATCGTACTCTGTCTCTTTCCATCTCTCTCTCTCTCTCTCTCTCTCTCTCTCTGATTTTGTCACCCTCTGTGACCCTTTGCTCTCTTCCTCACTCTCTCAAATCTCTCTTAAAATCATTTTTTACTTAATCACAATATTTTTCGCTCCATTTTCTTAGCCTTTCACCGTCACTTTGTCACCTTCTTATATTCTCGACTCTTTTCTTGTTATCATTATTTATTGGTGTCTGCACTCCCTTTATTTTCACTACTCGCTACTATATCCTTATCTGCATATCTTCATCTCTCTGCGTATATAATTTACTTTGTTCTATTTCTATAGGTGACGAAAATAACCAAGGTACAAAAATAAAGTGTCTAAGGTAAACGTCCTAATAGCTGGACAGCTAAGGGGTTTCACACTTTATTTTTATTTAAAAAATATTCAAACGAAATAATCTGCTTCAAATTCACAATATTCACTATTGTTTTGCGATCCAAAACTCACTTTATGTTTTTATTTTAAACAATATTTTTAGTAAATAAATACTAGAACGTTTAAATTTGTAGTATGTCCCAATAGTTGGACAGAATTCGACCGGCTCTAGGATTGAGCGAGTTTTTTCCGATAAATTAACGTTATGAAAAATACACCTCTTCGTATAGGAAGAATAATCCGTACGATTTTATTGAAAAAAAAACTCAAATATTAAAAATAATATTGCAATAATTGTTCAACTATTGGGACATGTCCATCTATTAGGACATTTACCTTATCTGCCTTTTTATATTTTAGTATTTCTACCTCTTTTTGCTCATTATAGTTTATCGCCTTATTAATTATTGTTTCTTTTTTCAATTAATTATATTGTTAATAAAAAATTTCTATTTAGTTTATACTAATATTATTTTTTTAAATATTATATAATTATTCCAACTATTTGTACAACTTTATTATTCCCTACTGAGTGTCTGAAGCATAGTAGCAAATCAAATCTTCTCTCTCTTTCTTAAGTTTCGTTCTCCCTTGTTTCTCGTCACGGTAAACACTGGAGCACGTTTCATAAGCGCCCGATCGTGTTCCGCATATGTTCGTTTCTCTGACGTAACCAGGCTGACACGGAGAAAACGATCGTGTCGATTATCCGAAGCGCTCACGCCTCGGCAATACGTATTTGTATCTTAAAAATCCACATCATTTAATACTTCAATGTAGTCAAAAAATTTTTTTCCTCTTCTTTTTTTTATATTTTCAGTCATTATTTTCATTTTGGACACTTTTTAAATCGGTTTTACAATCGTTCGTGTCAATGTATCGCTTTTCAGAGTTGTGAGTGGTAAAAGCCATTCGTGGTCAGACCAACGATTACCTATCGTAGATAAGAAAAAATGATTGTACTGGCGGTCGGTTTAAAGCACTACTCGTCCCGCTGTTGGCAAGTTTGTGCAATGTTATCTTCAATTAATAAATAAGATTACATTTGCAATTGCAGTAAGAGAGATTAATAATTTTTTATGATTTAAATGAAAGATTCAAAGTTTCCAAGATATAAATTTATTTTGTTAAATTTCTTATTATACATGAACTAACAATAAAATATTTTGAGAAAAACGATTAACTTTTAAAAATTCTGAAACAATTTTGAATTACTTTTTGAAATGTGTACTACATGGCCCAAAAGTTGCCAATGTCATACTTTTAAAAACATCACTAATGAAAATCGAAAAACAGTTTAAAAAGTAGAAAAAACGGAATTTTATTTAAAAAATTCGTAACTCTCCACTAAACAGATATTAAGAAAATAAACGGTTTTGGACTTTTGTAGCTTGAGCTATGACCTTTCAAAAAATGTAGGGTCTTTTGTTTGGGCTCCAAAAAGTTGTACTATTTAAGCTCCTGAAAATGGGGAATATTTGAACGAAAAAAGAATGAACTTATGAAAAAAACATACAAAAAAGTTGTATTTTTAAGATTTGAATCTATACAAATTAATCAAAACATCATCAAATTTTATGAAATATTTATTTAAGTTATGAAAAAAAAAACTGAAAAAGTACGAGAAAAGAAAAAAAAACTGCATTGATTTACTTTTGAAAATACTGACGCTGTGTGATGTATACTTTTAGGGAACAGCAGTGATTTGCACTGGCTGGCGTTTGCAGATGAACTATCAGACCCGGGCCTCCCTTGAGCCTTCAGTCCCCACTACTATCTAGATTTTTTAGGCGAGGTAGCCGGAGGCCACCCTTGATTCATAAGTGAGGAATTCAAGTTTGAAATTTTGACTGTTCCTTCAAAGACCCAGTGTGCACATAGAGGGTTAAATTTATTCATTATACTATTTGCATACATGTTTTTTTTTCTCTCACAACAAAAATCTAGAGTAAAAGGAGAAAGGTGAATGAACGTAGTCGATAATTAATAAACCTTTTTATTGCTAAAATATACATCACGTGGCGCATAGCAGCCTTTGATCAATTGACATTTTTGTTTTTCAAAATTCCGACACTCAAGACTCGCATGGAAGAAAAGTATAACGAGATGCTGCTGGTCCTCGGCAATAGAAATTGACTTGTTTTGTCACTCTATAAAAAAAAACCCCCCTCCCATCGCATTGACCGTGGGCGATCAAAAATATCGAAAATATCAGTACGAAACGAACTATAGCGAAGGAAACAAAAGTAGAAATGGAGAGTGGAATTATTGGCAGCGAAATCGAGGACCGGAGTCACGGCGAGATCCTTGCAACGAGAAAACTTCAAGTACTGCCGTGCCATTTTCCTCCTTTCATTCTCTCGTCTCGCGTGAGCGTGAAAACCCGCGCACACAAGCATACAAACACACGCACGCATGCGACATATTGCTAGACTTAAAAAAATATATATATTTATCTGTACGCGTGATTTATTCATAATTTTTTCGCGATCGCAGCTCTCTTTCTCTCGTTTTCTCTCTCTCCCCCCCTCGCCCTCCCACCCTCCTTCCTCTTCGTAACTCTCCTCAATTTAATGTAAGATCTTTTATTACGGAATGTATCGACATAACAATATTTATCTCCATTTCTCTTTCTCTCCCCAAACTTTAAATACCCGTTTTACGTCTCGCATGCACCGAGAGAAGAGTATGACAGATTTTACTGGTAGAAAAGTGATACCTGTACTTATTATCGCAGAACTAGATATATATTTTATTTCGATATCTTTCTAAATAAATTTTTTGTTTTATTGCAAAAATATACAGTGACATAAGTAATTATATTTGACAAACAGTGGTGTCGGAATATTAAGGATGTTGTGTTCAAAAACGAAAATGATGAAAAATTTTTGAAAATTTTATATAATATTAAGTAACATCTGAAAATTTCACGACGATTATAAAGCTCCTCATTAAGATATTAATTGTTAGAAATTGCTATTTTTTGTACCTTCTCATAAGAACACGTGTTTGAAGTTGCAATTTCAAATAAAATATATATCTAAGTAACAAGCATCTTAATTTAAGTGAAATTTTGCACTGATCATTGTATGGCGTTAAAGAAACTTCATCTAATTTTTCAATAAAATTTCATCATTTTTTTTCTGCAATCACACAGTGAGTAGACCTGTCATTGGACGACTTTGAATTTCAAATATGTTTTTCTTCAGTTGATTTTCAGTAACTTTTTCAAATAAATTTTTACTTTGTATAGGACAAAAAAACGTTGTCGAACTTTTGATTTTTCGCTCTACGGACTCAACACCCTTAAATCGAGTCACTGCA
Organism: Cremastinae sp. A BG-2022a; assembly: GCA_030522545.1. Lineage (NCBI taxonomy): Eukaryota > Metazoa > Arthropoda > Insecta > Hymenoptera > Ichneumonidae > Cremastinae sp. A BG-2022a. The sequence continues at coordinate 14,478 of JAPYYW010002084.1, read as the reverse complement.
TTTAGTTCTGAGATAATTGGTACAGTTTTCATTTTATTGTGATTATTTCTCTCGGTGTGTTATTCGTATTTACAAAAAAAAATTCTTTTTTTTTCTTGTGAATCGTGAGACGTGTAAGTGTTTGTGCGTGTGTAGTTGTGTGAATGTTGAATACGTTTCGTGCGCGATAATCCGCTATTACGTGCAGAATGAATCGCAAATTGTCGCGAGAGCGTCATTTCGTGTACAGAAATTGCACGTTTTTTCCTCGCTGTTTCTCTCTCGTTTTTTCAATTTTGTTCTTTCGGTTCGGCGCGTTACGTATCGAAGCCGAGTTTCTTTTTTTTTCGCGATTCGGACGTCGAGACGTAATTTAATTCTCGACGCCTCGTTCACCGAACAGCTCTCGCCCTGTTTATTTCCACTATTTGTTATTTTCCCACTTCTCTCCTTTTTTCCTTCGTCGAAAAACCTGAACACGAGTAACGGATACTATGTACAAAAGCCGCGTCTTCGTTGAGGAAGAGAAGAAAGAAGAGAATGAAGAAAAGATGAGCGACGAGAAAAAGTAGAAAATAGTTCGCTAGTCGAAAATTGACAGATACAATTCGCAGCACCACTTTTATTCTCGACGATACGGAATATTTTCGGTATCGAGAAGAGTATAAAAAATTTTTTACATCCCCCTTCAGGCCGCGACAGTCCAGATCTCGTTTCAACTTTATTTTTTTCGACGAATCAATCCTCGTCGATTCCATTCCCCTTTTTCTTCCACCCTTACACTCGATTCGACTCGTTCTTTTTTTTCTTTGAATTTATTTTTCATCAACGATTGTAAAAAAAGCCTAGCCTACCTATTTACATGTTTGTCCTGACTCCTCGAGATTCGAGGACGAGAGAAACGAATTTTTTTTTTTTACGTACCACTCGCGAATATTGCGACGCAATTATTCGCCATCTACCTCACCCTCACCGTCACCCACACCCCTCCTGTTTTACCCACCGCGCCGAGAACACAATCGTGTCTTTTTTTTTTAAAGTCATCATTTATCTGGATACTCGTCAATCGCTCATCGCCTCAATTTCATCGCACCCCCGATTTTTCGTGCTCGTTAATTTTTGTACTCTTAAAAATATGTTCATCTTTTGAGGTAGTCGAAAATCGTCGTACAATTTTTCTCCAACGATCTATCAGACATCACCGTATAAAAATTGAAGGAGTTTTTATCGAACAATCGTTAAGTTTCTCCGATTTTTCGCATCATCGAGATGTCTCGATGATTTCATTATTTCGGACGATATCACCGCGCGCACCCTTCGATGCGTATAGAACAAATAATGTAGAAAGTAGAAAAAAAAGAAGAAAAAAAAATTGTTCTCTCGTTCCCGGCAAAATCGTTTCCACGATTATTTTTTTGTCTCCTCGTCTCTTGCGTTCTCCTCGCTCCTCCCCTCGTGACTGTACTCGAAATTTTCAACGAGCGCCTCCGCTCGTTCATCAATCCTTCGAACTCCATTTTCAGCTTCCACCCCTCTCTTTTTTCTCCCGCCCAACCCCCAAATGGTCGGTCAAAAAACAAAAAAAAAACAAAAAAAAAAGAAAAACAATAAATACCCACTCAACGCGGTGATGACTCGGTATTTACAGTGCAGAAGAAAGGGCGAAGAGGAGCGCGAGTCTCACTCGAGAAATTATTGCACGAGCGCTAAAAAAAATATAACATGGAGATAAGAAGAAGAAGAAAAGAAAAAAAAATAGATAACGAGAGATTCGCTTGTTTTTTTTTCTCTATAGAATCGATAAATACTATATAGTTAAAGGGAGAAAAAATGATGCCGACCAAGCGTTGGGGGATGGGAAGCGTGGAAAAAAAAGAGATGGAGAAACCCTCCTGAGTTTAGTTTTGAGCCTCGAGATATAAAGCGAATTCCACTTATCGCCCACAAAGCCCGTCGCTCCGATGTTTATTACATCGGCTCTGGGTCTTTGTGAGCGTATTGGACGATAAGTGGAACGCGCCCATATAAAGTGTTGGCGAGATGGGGAGAGCGTTTCCGTCATTCGGTCGCGGTGTAAGGCTTTCGGAGACTCATCTCGCTGGCGGCGAGGCTCTCGCCCTTGACGTAATAATCCGCGGCGTCTCTTCGCCGAGACGCGACGCCGTCCCCGTTCGCGATCGCTCCGTTTCCTTTGCCGTTCGCGAGACCTCCGTTGCTCGACTTTGCGCTCGCCTCGGCCGCCTCCGACGCTGCCTTCTTCGCCGCTGCCGCCGCTGATTTCTTCCTCTGCTGGTTCGCGTAATTTTGCTTGTAGAACTCGTTGAAGAGGAAGAAGAACATGACCGCGTGCATTCCGATCCACCAGACGAACGCCTTCGGGTAGTTGCAGTCGATGAAGAGCAGCTGGAACGCGTGGACCATTATCGCGATGAATTGGATCATCTGGAAGGCAGTCAGGTACTTTTTCCACCAGAGGTACGGCTGGACCGCCGGTCCCAGCGCCGAGAGAAGATAGTACGAGTACATCACTATGTGCACGAATGTGTTCAGCAGGCCGAAGAACGTCGAGTGACCACCTGAAATATTTTTACATTTGTTTATTTTCATGCAGAGATCTCGATCATTTTTTGTATTTTTTTTTTGTTTTTTTTTTCAAGTAGGGGAGGGAGGGATAGGCTCTCTGGAGTTTCAGAAGCTTAAAAATATTTGGGGACACGGTGGGCCCCGTCTGGATTTTTAAAAATGTTTATTGGGTTGACACTGAAATAATGAGACACCTTAGAAAACTTGACACTTTTCTTTTTCTAATTCATTGTTTTCGACTGTATTCTAGAATGTTGTAGACCATTCTACATATACGTTAGGTATTAGATACTAATGGGGATTACAGAACTGATTAAGTATTTTGTATAATAAAAATAATAAAATGAATAAAAAGTAAACCAAGTGTCTCATTACTTTTGTGCCAACCCAATATTTTGAGCAAAATTTGATTCAAGTTTTTAAAAGGTCCATTTTGCTCTAAATTTTTATCATTAATTGTTAGTACATTTTTATACTAAATACATAACAAAAAAACTCAAAAATATGATACGAGTAAATAAACACATTATAAATTTTTTTAGGTGAGGGGCGCATCTTGCCCCACATTTTTCGATTTTTTATTTATAGTCGACAAAGCAAATTTACACCAAATATTTGACAAGGAATGAAAAAAAAGTGTAACGAGTGAAAAAATTTGAGGTTTCAAGCATTTTTTTCTTGAGAGGCCCATCTTGCCCCCCCCCCCCTAAAAATATAAAATTTTAAAACGTCAGATATTATTTTTAAAGATAATGCCTTGAAAAAGTGCGTAAATGTTTTCCAATATTGTAAGAGAATGCTAAGAAAATGAGAGAGGTTATTTCACCATCTGCTTAATCGATACTTTCATCATTGAAAATAACGGAATCTTTTGCAAAGTTATACGAAAAATTGTGTTTTCAATCATGAATGGTAAGCAATAAATGAATTAAATAATAAATAAATGAAAAAAATTACTAATACGTTGAAGCAATTCAAATGTCATATATAATGTCTTGAACTAAAAGTTTATATACTGACCTGGAGTAAATTTGACGCCGAACCAAACGGACATTGGCATGCAGCCATGATGAATGACGTGAAGGGTCGAAACGTGATCATTCTTCTTTCTCAGGACGAAGAAGATCTGCAGTGAACCAATTTTTTTAAAATTATAATATCAAGAAAATTAATTATTAGCAATAAACAATAAACTCGAGTACAAAAACTAACCGTATCGAAGAACTCCGTGAATTTGGAGAAATAATACCACCAACTTGCGTAGACCATCTAAATAATTCGTAAAATTGAAAAATAAAATCAATTAATCGATAAAGAAAAGTGCCTCCTTGGTTTTTTATCATTTGTATGTAATGTCTGTATTGTAAGTTGTAAGTTGTAGTAAGTTGTAAATTGTAAGTTGCAAGTTGTAAGAAAAAAAATTCGTATTAAAAATAAAAGCATATAGCTTTAGAGTCTTCGTTCGTGTGACAATGTCGAAGGGTGCTTTCAGAAATTATTTTTTGTAGTGTCAGTGCAGTGATTTATTGTCGCGAGTGAAAAGGTCTGTTTTGGGTCTCAAAATCAGTATTTGTTTGTCTCTGAAGCTTCGGTAGTAAGGATCACTCAGGAGTGGCCAGAAAAAAATGGTGAACGAGTTTGCAAGGTAAGTATATTCAGCGAGTAAATGTTGTGATGTTCGTTCGGTTAATTTCTCTCTTATTCGATATTGCGATTTCGTGTAGCTCGTTGCCGTCGATCCCTTGCCTAAAATCGCCGCTGATATGCGCTCATCGTGTTAAATGCAGAAAGCAAGTACTATGTAGTAAGTATATCTCTGTTAGTTTAGCAAATTTGTGACTCGTTGCAAGCTTTGAAAATAAAAAACAAAATATCAAAGAGATCAAACGAAATACCCACAATCCCGTGAATTTTGATCGATTCGAACAAGTTTTTATGCTTCCTAGTCAATTAATCATTATTATTATTATTATTATTATTATTTTTAATAATATTTTTATCATTTTCAAAGATGTAAAAAATATTTCGCATGTCTGACGAGAATCAAATTAAGAATTAAAAAAAAAGTGCATCGAATGTCAATTGAGGCTAATTAATTATTCGTTCGTTGAATTATTTTCCAATATGCTGAAAACTTGTTTAATGTGAAAAATTTGTTTAATTTTGAGGCTGCTTGTTGACTGTGAAAAAAAAATTGGAATGTACGAGTTGTCAAGAAGTTTAATTTTGTTTGAATTTTTGGAGTGTAACATTTCTTTCGTTTCTTTTTTGAAACACCCACCCTGATAGCTTGGGGTCGTTCGCTGCTGTCTACCGGTTGACACCTTAGAGAATAGTCTCCCGTCAGCCATCCGCCCATTCCTATCTGTAACCACAACCGCCCAAAGGCCATTCTCCAATCAGTTAATTATCGACTACCGTCACCATCCGATCAACCCACTTTCTCGCTCTTGATTCCTCTTCTCTCGAGCATACATTTCATCCAAAATAAAAATAAAAACAAAAACCAGAAAAAATAACGGCAGCCATTTTCATTCTTTTATTGCACTCGCAACTCCGTGCCCATTTTGCCTCGCTGTAAATGCAGAATGCAAGTCAATGAAATGATAACTATATTTCTAACAAGGAAACCTTTTTCGTTATCCTTTTTTTGATATTAATGACATTTTAATACATTATTCTTTATCAAAATGAATAGACCTGGATAGATTTTCATCTTGATGATCAGTGAAAAAAATTGAATAGTTTTATATCTGAAAAATGATGAGGAAAGAAGTTATAGGGGTTGAAATCCACAAAATAATAACTTGTTACTTTTTTCCTGTGCATTCCTCGGATATGCAACCAATTATATTTTTTATCATTTAATCATCGTAATAACGATCCATTCTCTTATTTATAAATGTGGGATACCTAAAAAGTATCTCTTGGAAACTCAAGGTCTCTACAAACATGCTTTTCACAGATAAAAGAATGAAGAATAACATATTCAAATTTCGATAAAATCTTAGAAGAACACTGAAAAAGATTTCTTTGTAAATTGAGGATATACGAGCCATATTTTAAAAAGATTAATATTAAACAAATGTTTGGCATGTCATTTCTAACAATAAGTATATTAAATTATTCCATGTCTTATTTTAAATTGTTTTACAGAATGGTTTGAGAATTATCAAACTTCACAGGTTCAACATTGATTTTTATGAGATTTTTGTGCATTTTGAAAAAAATGAATTTTTCAAAGATAGTAATAAAACATTTTACTAATATTTTTTTGCAATGACTTTTTAAGGTGGCTGGTCTATGACAATCAAATCCAAAAATTTCTCCTATTTTGAAGACATCAAGTCACTAGATCATTAGGATGACCTTAAATTTTGAGTATGTTGTAAAACAATTTTCAACAACTTTTCTTAATAAACTTAAATTAAAAAACTACATGTTATAGTGATAAATCGAGATAAAAACTTTTGATTTGACTGTACCGATAGAACTGTCTTAAAAGAATAAATTGCTGAATTTTCGAGTCTGAATTTTTCAAATTAAACGTCAAGAATTAACTTCTTGTTAATATTATATGGCTTGTACATCCTCAATGAATCACGAAAAGACGAATGAGCGTACATTTGAAAAAATGGAGAAAAAATAATGTCGCCGACTATTTCACTGGTTGCATCAGGCTGCTACGAATCTTTTCACGAAGTATCAACCATCGAAATATCTCCTGGATACAAAATAATGTGGCGCAACGATGCAACACGTGTCCACGATCCACTCGATTCTCACAATATTTTTTTTCTTCAACAAGACCAAAAAGTTGAAGTCGAGACCGAAATTGAATTAACGAGAAAAAAAATTGATCCGAGTGAGATGGCGCCACGTGCTCGTCGCTTTTCTGAAATGTTAGTAAAAAAAAACCTCGTTTTAGGCTCTTTCAATCGGCGATGAGAAATTAGAGATACCGAATTAGAAATAATGGTACGAAGAAGCGATGAGATTCTTTACGATGTCTGAGGGAAAGAAAAACGTTCCCAGCGGGGGTCGCACGAATCGAAGCCTTGGCGAGATATATGCTTATGTGATATTGGGTACTATGTCTGCATAATACAGCGAATAATCCTACGTCAAAATAACACACGCCATAATAACGCGCAATATAAATATCACAAGTCAAAATAACACAAAACATAAATATCAAAATTCAAAATAAAATACAAGATAAATACCGCAAGTCAAAATAACACGACGAAAAAAAAGCGTAGTACAATATTAACATTAATTTACTGAAAAGTGCACAAAATTAATAAAATACTTGAATATTGTTTTTTAATAATATTTTTCGGATTGAATAACGTTTCATTATTTTATCATTTTTATTGTGATCTTTTCTCTTGGGGGGGGTAGCCCTCCCAACCCCACTTAACGGTTTTCACCCTCTTACGAATAGAAACTACGAAGTACCGATGACGTTTACTAAGGGTTTATAACCGTCAAATAGGGGGCTCCGTTCCTCCCCCAACCCCCTGCTAGGAACTTCATCCCTGGACCCCGTTTCTTTACTAAAAAGTGCACAAAATTAATGAAATACTTGAATATTATATGTTTTAATCAAATTTTGCTAATTAAATTACTTTTTTGTACCTTTATCGCGTTTTGTACTATATTATTTTTTCATCGTGTTCTTTCGATTTGTGACTTTTTTGTTGTGTTGTTCACTCGTATGACATTTTTTTGTGATATTTACACGCGTGATATTTTTGTTTTGTGTTATTTTAATGTGTGTTATTTTGTTGTGTTATTTTGTCGCTGTGTTACGCAGACATGTTACCGATATTGCGAACGGAGCCTCATCTCTGGCGCAAACGGGAAGGATGGATAATCAGTCGATATAACATTGAACACAAATCGAATTGTTTATTCATTGGAGCTGTCTCGGTTGGGCTAACGTGGCGGAACAGTCCTCTGTCGAGACGATCTGTAGAGGGCCGACTACTTTCGACGCCCTTACTCACCCTTATCGCAGTCGGGCTGTTCGTGTAATCCACTGGCTGACAACGGAAACTATAATGGCCCCACCAGCCTCCCATCAGACACTGTATTTCGCAAAATTATAATTAAGCCGCCCTCTTCAATATATTTTCAAGTGCCATTTTCAAACAATCAAACTTTCCTACTTTCATCCTTGAGTACAATTTTTTTTTAAATATCCAATTACTTCTCGACTCGACAATGCATGTTATTTTCGGAATGTTTCATTAGTTTGTATGGCACGTTGGTCAATAAAATAACCTGCAAATCGTTGTTATTTATTTATAACTAAGAAGGTTAAAAAACAGTTTGACAAAGCCTGAAACGTGATTGATTTTCGATATGGTTGACAACGAAATGAGACCCGCACATATTCACATGGGATTTAAAAAAATATATAGATGCGTATGATCGAGCGAATGTTTTACCTCGTAGAATAACCACGCTGAAAATATAACTTGGAAGAGATTGTACGCTATTAGTACCCTCTTGAGCTGGAAGGGTTTTCGGTTCTCCATCAACTTTGGTCCAGCAACTTTGACGATGTACACATACGCCAGGCAGATGAAAAGCGTTGGGAATGGCGAAGTCATTAAGAACCAGTTTGTCGTTCGTGAGTCTGAAAATAAAAATAACAATATTGATCAATTCTGAAATATCAGCATTTTTTATTTTATTTAAATTTAATTTCATTTTTTTTTTCAAATTATATATTAAATTACATCGAATTATAAATATTCAAGCAAAAAGATTTAAGAAAGTAAAAAAATAATCCTTAAACTTGGAAAACGTTTTAAAAACATTAATATTTCGAAAACTTGAATATTAAGTTTTATTTTTATACAGAAAAATGATACGGCGTTGATGGCAAAAAACATTGAAAAAGTACAAAAATATTCAACTTCGATCTCTATTTTCAAGTTTTTTGCATTTTTAGTTTATTACTATAATTATTATTTTTGAATAAAAATGATTCGAACGCAGAACGAAAATTTTTTATTAGTAATTTGCAATAAATTAACGAGAAAATAGGTAATTTTACTACAAAAACAAATTTTAACAAAAATAATTATAGTTTTCCCATTATTAGTTTTGTAAAAGAAATCAAAATTTCATACTCAGAACTGAGACTCAAATTTCGTGTAGACTCGTGTAGACTCGTATAATTAGGGAATTTTATGGACAAATGAATCCGGCATGTCGTCCGTTCCCATGGAATGGAATTCAAGCATTTTCGATGGTCTCCGGCACTTCGACTGCGGAATAATTTATGAAAAGTGCACAGGCCGCGCGGTGAATACGAAAAAATCGCGAGCGAGGTACGCTCTCGGGAAACTCTTTGAGTTAACTTCTTGCTATTTGTAGAAATGATGAGATAAAAATTCCGAGTGAACGCGATTCTTCGGGATTGCAATCTTTCTCGATAGTTTCCTGATATTGCACTTGCATTTTTGCATTCTTTACTTTAACATATCGTAAATGCTAATTTTTTTTCTTTTTCGAGTAAAATCTTTAATTCCAGATTTTATATTATAATTTTTTTTGTCTTTCGATTTCATTGAACCGTATAGTAGAGAAAAATGGTTGATTCCTCATGAAAATTATTTTCCTTGTGTCCCACAATGAAGAAGAATAAAATCGACGAAAGAGTAATCACAAATCCGAAGTGCACATTTTCAGATGACAATTGCTTTTTTTTTCTTTTTTTTCCTCCCTCTCTTTTTCTCATCCATAAAATGTTTGCGGCGTGCGTCATTTCTTCACTTTATTTCCGCTATATCTCACTTTTTATGGGTTCCTGCCAAACTTTTTCATGAGCAAGCCGGAAAAAAATGTAATGCGATCTCAGCGTATAACTTCGTGTCACGTTTTTACGACCTACGGATTAAATATTTTACCTTGAAATTCCAAAGGTCAAAACCTCTCGTTACATCGGTTATTTAATTATTTGCTAATACGAGAACTTATTGCAATATCTTCATAATAATGAACAGTTAAAAATATTTCGAATTTTCATATATAATATAATAAAATATTTATATTATAATTATAAAACTCCACCCCTGGTGCGTAGGGTCTTGTGGACCCCAATTATTAAATTATTATAAAAATTGGAATATATAACATTTTTTACAGTTTTTTTGACAAATAAATGTTATTTAACATATTTTCAAATAATTTTTTAAACAAAAGATTTTTTATTAGAAAGAAAAATATTTTAAAAAATGTACTTAAAAAACAAGACGAGAAATTTCCATGGTAAAACGCGAATTCAAATTTTCTGAAGTCCAAAAAGATCATACATGCCCGACCGAGGGTTAATCAATTAAAAAAACTTATTTTCCAACAAAACAAATAAAACATTTTTTTAATCACCGACAAATTTTTGATAAAAAATTTAAAAAATTCGTGCAAATTGAGATGAAAAAAAATTGGGTGGTAAGATTATGGGAAGAAATAAATTGAAAAGAGTCGTGAATCAGTTTGGGGGACAATTACCTCACGAGAATATTATCGATTTAATGGGAAGCCGGGAATGAGAGATCAGTGTCCCCTGGGTTCAGTTTTATGCCCTGCTCATTTGATGTTTCGGGCAATGAGAATCGCCCAGCCGGTAATCACTAACGCAAACAGACTTATATCGCGCATTAAAAGTCATAAAGCGACGAACGAACCGCAAATTACTCAATACATTAAATTTGGGCTGCCGTCGCGCGTTGTCATTAAATACTCGTCATTATTCCGCCAATACAATATATAATATATTTGTTTTCGAACGTACACTCCAGGTTAAAAATTTGCAAACACATTGCTATCAAACTCCAATTTACATGATCAATTATTTATATTGGTCTCTTGACTTCGAACTTACCATTTTGAAATTATAATTGAAATTAAAGTAGTCAATAAAATAATTTATTAAGAAATTTCGATCTGTATGTACTTCCAAAAAAATTACAAGTTTTTTGAGATTTTGTTTCGAAATATATAAGAATAATCATTGTATCTAATCATTTGATAAAATTTAATAGGGTTTCATTATAATTTATCATCATTACTTATTTAAATAAGTTATTAAATTATTTAAATAATATAAAATGTCAAATTTTTTTAAAAATATGTTGATTTTTATCACACCAACAGGAAAAAATTGACAAATGGGATATTTAAATTCACTTTTTTCAGTGATAACATCGCCAGTTTCTTCTTAATTTGTTTAAAGAGGAATATCGTAAATATAGATACATTTTTTGTATGAATTCATGAGAGAAATGAATAATAGCATGTTTTTAAACTTTCGATCTGGGATGTACAATGGAATGGGGAGGCCCCGAGGGTACAATGTCCTGCAATCGAGAGATTCGAAGGACGGACTCGTTACCTCGCGGTTTGCAAACGATATAGTCTTGCAGGTTTCTTTCTATCTCTCTCATCCCCCTGCATACTCGTAACCTTCAAATTATTAAAAATTATTCTCCCATATCGTCGAACAAATTAAAAATTTCAGCTTATAAATACCAAAATAATAAAAATTAATAACTCGATTATTGAAATGGTTTCAAAAGACGTTACAAGAAAGTAAATCAGAGCGAATATATATTTTCTTCTCGTCGACCTCTTCAGGAGGAAATTCGCAATTTCTGACGTCAGGCGAGATTGCATTTTATCGCGATGGAGAATCAAGTGGGCGTACACCAGACTGGGAATCGCGCATTGAATAATCGATGATAATTATTCAGAATCAATCGCGTACGATTCATTACAAGAATTTCTAGACTATTTTCTTCGTAATATATTTAACAATCTGCGGGATTTCCACGGTTGTTTCCCGACCACATTTTTCCATGAATCTATACGAGGACTTTTCGAATTTTCATCTTTGTACTTTGCATGCAAATATCAAAATTATTTCTATCATTTAGAAGAACGACGATAACAAGTATTGAGTCAAGAGTCATCATTTCCAAGATATCGATCACATTTTATTTTTCTCATGTCATATACGACTTTTGAATGATCAGTATATTTGTACACTTTAAATACCTTTTTTAATATTTGAACCGAAAAAAAAAAATCATCTCAAGTTATAAAATGACGATAATTTTAAATGTGGATCAGTGCGACGAAAACTTTATATATTTGAGAAAAAATTGTTTAAGGTAGTTCTCTTGGTAAAGTCAAATAAAAAATATTCATCTCGGTTTTTCTGACGTTCAAAGTAATTTGCGAGAATAAGTTAACTAAGACAAGTTGTTAGAAAATTGACTAAAAAACAACATACTCTAAATTTAAGGTCATCCAAGGTCGGGTATACTTGCTACATGATTTAAAAAAATTTTGAAACAATTTCATGTCAAATTTTTTTGAAAAACTAAATAAAGTTTCTTTGATGTTGCATAAAAATCTGTGTAAAATTTCAAAAAGTTTCACCATCTAGAAGTCAAAATATTGAAGGTTTAACATCGTAACATCAAACACGTGCTCTTATATGGAAGAACACGAAAAATAATGATTTTTAACAATAAATATCTTGACTTCTACGTGACAAAGCCTTTATAAATCTGGACCACATATTCAGATCACATCCAAGAAGATTTGTGCAAATTTTTAAGAAAATTTGTAAAAAATTCATTTTTCACGAGAACTACCTTGAATGGATAAATGATGATTAAACGCCGCAAAAAAAAATCAAATGACGCAACGATCGTGAAACGTTTTGAGCGTTAATTCTGCTGAATCGAGAGAATGAAAGTTCGGAGTGTGTTTATTCCCATGCGAAATTGGCAAATAAGCGGGAATAATTTTTTCTCGTTATTAAAAGAGAGTCTGCGGCCTTTTTTTGCATATTATTCAATCATTTCGAGCCCATAGAATTTCACGGGTAAGGAATTTCATTTAATTTAATCTGCTCGGAGCTGGTGCGAAGGCGCGATACTTGTTTCGGAAGATTGATCGAACTCGCGGATTAGTAATACACGAAATAGTGTGTGATGCAAGGTGAGCCTTGCGCAATAGCGAGAGATACAATCCGAAAGGCGAACGAGCGGGAACGAGACGCTGCGTACGAAAATCTCCGCGATGTATCGCCGATTATCAGGATATACGTTGCCCCATTAATATTTGCGGGTGGGGGTCAGATTTTCGAAGTGTAAAAATGTCGAACAGCTAATACGATGAATATTCACATTTGGAATAAATGTATGGAGAAACATCAATTCTACTACAGCTGTAAGTGCCATAATGAAAAAAAAATAGATTAAGAAAATGTCGAAATGAATTAAGATGTAAATAAGGAAGAGTAATTTTAAGAAAATTTAATTATTGAATCTTGGAATTATATAAAATATTAAAACCAGTAATATTACGAATATTTTAAATTTCGAATACATTATAACGAAAGATAAAAAATTACTGCATATTTTCCCATAAGAGAATCAACCTCAATTGCCTGTATAAATTATACCTGTGTGGTCACTTAAATTCGTTTAAGTTAAATGAATTTTGAGAACTGAGAAACATCGCTTCGGGCACCCGCAATAAACAACGTATTTTGGCATTTATTGTCGACCGAGCTTGCACCACTCTCGTCATTTTACGCTCTTGTCACTCACCGCCACGGACAATTATTTCATTATTATTTCATCGAGAAAAAAAGCCAAAGACAATATAATGAGGATTATACAACGACCTCTTAATTTTTTACTTTTTTTTTAATTTTAAGTTAATTCGATGAAGGACGCGTTCAGACTTTGAAGCAAATTTATTAACTAAATTTTTTCCCAAGATAATTTGTTAAAAATTTGTACTGACGTTCTTTGATGTTGTATTAGTAGGTGTGAAAAATTTGAGGATGCTTCACAGTTTGGAAATCGAGACACACTTTTTACGCGTTTTGAAACTAATATTTAAATAGACCCTAGAAAATTTTAAAATGTCTTGAGACAATTAAATTAAAAGACAATTTAATATAAAAAATTACTACCAAAGTTTTTTTTTTCAAACATAAGGTGTATTTGACAATGTGTGTAAAATATTCTAATTGTTTAAAATTCAGGAAAAAGCCATTTTTTATTTAAAGAAATTCTTAACTTTTTCTTTATTTTATTGAAATTCCACTTGAAAAGTATATATTGCAATTCAGATCATATTACTGACGATACAATCACACTAAGATCGTTTTTACACAAAAAAGTCACGAATATTAATCACATGAAATTCCAAACATTTTTCAATAATTTTTTCATCAGATCAGAGACTTAATGAAAAACCACGAAGGCCATACATCATTCATACTTTACTGTAGACTTTTTTCGATTTTGGAGTCTGTCAGACTTCGTGTGAGTGATTATCGTTAGTACAGAGCAATTATTATTTTTTTAAAGGTTAAAAAACGATATGCAGTCATCGAGAGTATTTCAGCTTGTTCGCGAATATTTTTTGTCTTCCGTCGCATTTCCTTCCTGTCGGCGGATAAGATTCAAGGACTCGCGTGGCCCTGATGCGAAATAAAAAAAAAAACAAAGAGGTAGTGGAAAGGGACGGACGTCGGACGAACAAAATATATAATCCCGGATGTGGGCGCGTAAGGCGGAGAATTGCGAAAAATGATCTCGTATGCGTTTCAGGGTCGATTGCAACGATCAGCGACCTCACGAACCGCGTGACCTTGCCTCCTTCTCTCTCTCTCGCTCCCTATACGATTTTGTTTTTCCCATTCGCCTTGTCAACGATCTCCGACTGGCTTCCGCCCCGTTCCCGGTCGTTCCGACCCTCCCGGCGTGCAGATTTCTGCACTGAGAAAAAAAATTTGTCGAAATAAACAAAATTTTGTTGTTTTGACCAAATTATTGGGTTGCATACGTCCAAACAAATATTTTTGAACCACAA
>JAPYYW010002083.1:0-30289 GCA_030522545.1 Cremastinae sp. A BG-2022a | reverse complement strand
TTTCAAATTTTCATCGTGTTCTTAACAAATTTCGATTCCCTATACTTTTAACACGTAAAACTTCATTTATTTTCGCCAGCTGTACCGAAACCCCTTAAGACGATGCTGCAGATCTCAGAAACTTGTAAAACGCGATTGGTTCAAACTTGTTTAATTCTTTGTCAATGAGAATAATATTTGTTTAGCCGACGAAGGTTAGTGGCAAAAATGGGCTGATCTTTGGATTTTTATGAAATATCAATAATTTGCATATTTAAGGATGTTATACCGTGAAATCATTTTCAATAGAATTTAATAAAAATTTGCATCGACGTTCTTGGACGCAATGTACACGTGTATACCAAATTTTAGAACGTTTTACCCTACAGAAGTCGAGATATTTATTGGCAAATATCGCATTTTTCGGTACTTCGCCATAAGAGCACGTGTTTGATATTTCGATTTTTAACAACAAATATCTCAACTTCGGCACAGTGAAACCTTATAAAAATTGGCATTTTCAAGAACTTCAGATCTAAATAAAAAAACTTCTCATTTTATTGATCATTAAAAAATATGCAATTAAAAAAAAAGTATGGTCCTTTTACCAAGCTTTCTAATAAAATAAAATAGAATTAGTAGAAATTTTGGCTACATGTCACAGATCTCCATAATTTCTTCAAATATTTGGCAACTTTGCCTACAGCGTGAATTTGTTACAATAGCATAAATAAGTAAATTAACACATCCATATACAACCACTTATTTTTATAAATTTTTGGAGCTTCCACAAAATATAGACTTTTGCTGGAGAACTATCTTAAAAAACTAGATAAACCTTCTATGACGTTCTGTAAAAATTGGTACCCAATTTTAGAAAGCGTCACCATCTAGAAGTCAGAATATTTCATGTTTAAAATCAGTTTTTAACACAGGCTCTTATGGAAAATTACAAAAAAAGTTATGATTTTCAACAATAAGTATCTCAATTTCTAGATGTAGAAACCTTTCGAAATTTGACAAGCACTTGAGCACCGTGTTAAAGAACATTTGTGCAAAGTTTCAAGAAATTCTATAGAAAACCACTTTTACCATAGAACCACGGTAGAACTACCTTAAATCATCTTCTTTATGATTTTACATTTATATACTTTTTCTCAGAATTAACCTTTTAGTATTGTTTTAATTTACAATTTTGTTTGATCTGTTTTTCATTTTGGTTGATAAATCGGTGGAGGAAATATTAGTTTGCTAATTATTGTAGATAATATTGAGAAGAGCAAAGGGTAGGAAAACTTATCTTCAATTCGTGTTGTTGTTTTTCCAGATGCCCATCTTAATGGCATGTCCAACGGTTATGATCGAAAGAAAGAGCACAAGTCGGAGAACAGGGACAGGGAGAAGGATAGATCGCACAAGTCGGAACATAAGGACAAGGATCGCAACCGGGACAAGGAGAAGAGCCACAAGAGCGAGCATCGTGACAAAGACAAGCACAAGCACACCTCAAGTTCTAGTTCCTCAAAGGATAAGGATAAGCATGGAAGCAGCAGCAGCAGCAAAGATAAAGAAAAAGACAAGAAGAGTAGCTCCTCTTCGAGTAGAGACAAGGACCATAAAAGTAGCTCTGGTAGCTCATCAACGAAGGATAAGGAGAAGAGCAAAGATCATCACAAATCTAGTTCAAGTTCCAAGTTAGTATCTTCGATTTTGCATGTTAAATGATGAAAAATATTATCTCGTTTTTTCCCCTCTATTTATTACGTTTTATTTATCATTTTATTACATTTTTCAGGCATCACAGCAGTTCCAAGGACAAGGAGAATTCGAGCAGAGACAAGGAAGCCTCTAGCAAGGACAAGGATAGTTCCAGCAAGGACAGGGAAAGTTCCAGCAAGGACAAGGATAGGAGCAAGGACAAGCACAAGCACAGCTCCTTGAACAGCTCCAGTTCTCGGGACAAGGATAAGAGTTTATCGTCCAAGGACAAAGATAAGGATCGCAAACATTCCTCCGAGAAAGAAAAGGATAGGCATTCCAGTTCTCACTCGTCGTCCGACAAAGATAAGCATCGTTCCTCTGAGAAAGACAGACATCGTCACGACAAGGACAAGGATCGCCATCGTCACGATAAAGATAAATGTAATTTAAATCATTTTCAACGCAATCTTTTCTCCTCGGTTATGCGTAATTTGTGTAATCTTTGTTACTTTTACTCGGCAGCTAAGCACCGCGATGATAAGATCAAAAAGGAATCGAAGATCAAGGAGGAGCCAAAGATGAAGGAGGAAAATGATATTAAGACTGAAAACTATGAGAATTACCACAACAACGTGTACAAGCAAGAAATAAAGGAGGTTCGTCGTCTAGCCAGCGAATATTTTTGTATCATTTGTAAACTCGTAGCTATCGTAACTTTATACATTTTTCATTTCAGGAACCCATGTCTCAAGTTGCGGACGCGGAAGATGACGACGACAGCGGAGAAGAACCTCCACTGTACATCAAGGAAGAAGATGACGACGTTCGCAACGAAGGAACTTTGGATTCTACCGATGGGAACGATACTCGTCTCTCGGAACTTCACAATACGACCCTGAAAACTGAAGACGAATCTGACGAAGATGTTCCGCTGGTACGTTCTCATAAATTTCTGTGTCGTTTGTTTTTTTTTTCTAATCTGTCAAGTCTCGAATTACCCTTGTCAACCAAAAAACTTCATTTAAATTGATCAATGTTACCGCGAAAATTCTAGGAAATCGTAATATCAATAAGTTAAATTAAATGTGATGATGAATGGTGACACAGAATGTTAAATCACGACAGTACTGTACACAAGCTCGAAAATATTTCCCTCGCGTCAGAAAAATGATTACACCCCGAAACCAGCATCTGTATTGGGTATTAGTAGTAACATTTATTATTTAATTATCGGAATAATTGAAACACGTGCCTCGAACTTTTTTCAGAGCGCGAGAGCCCATTCGGCGCCTCGAAATAAGCGAAAAGTCGAGTCAGACGATGAAGAAGACTTGCCCTTGTCAGCGAGGAAAAAAAGTAAAGAATCGACCAAGATGAAGAAAAAAAAGAGGAAATATTCGGAGGATGAAGATTCCGACGAGCCGGAAGAGGTAAAAATTGAGACAGCCTGAAATAATTTTTTCAACTAGATCAACAAAAAAAAATAAAAATTCTTGTCTTCACACGTGACACAGAAACCGAAGAAAAAGAATGCCAAGCCTGTGAAATCGGAGACAAGTCCGCGAAAGAAGAAAAAGGTCGAAGAGGAAGCCGAGGTTTGGAAATGGTAAGTGGGGAGGAGAGAACACGAATTTCATCAATCTGCCAATCAGTGGCGCTGCTTGCTTTGTATAACCACGTGATGAAAACTTTTACATAACCTCGTTTTCATGAAATCTTTTTTTGTCGCACGCCGACATTCTCATCGCAGAATTTCCAATTATGGAATTTCATCTTCAGCCGAATTATGAACAAGTTTTTATCAAATACCGTTGCTTCAATTTCAATTGCATTGCTGAATAGACAAAATCAGACAAAATTTTTGATACCAAATTTGATTTATTGTTCTTTGATGGGGTTATATGAAAGCGAAAAAACTTCACGTTTGATTTCCATCAAAAAGTGAGCAACCAAGTATTTAATTTTCAAAGTTTTGAATTTTTTTAACGCTTTAATATTTGCAACGAAACAGGTGGGAAGAGGAGAAGAAGTCTGACGGTTCGAAGTGGCAGTTCTTGGAGCACAAGGGTCCAGTGTTTGCGCCGGCATACGAACCACTGCCACCCAATGTGAAATTTTATTACAACGGAAAGGAGATGAAGTTGAGCCAAGATACGGAGGAGGTAGCCACCTTCTATGCTCGCATGTTGGACCACGACTACACGACCAAAACTGTATTTAACGATAACTTTATGCACGACTGGCGATCGGTCATGACGGAGAGTGAAAGGAATAAGATTCAAGATCTTGAAAAGTGCAATTTTAAGGAAATGCATGCGTACTTCCTGCAGAAGAGTGAAGAACGGAAAGCGATGTCGAAGGAGGAGAAGAAGGCCCTGAAGGATGCGAACGAGGAGGTGCAGAAGGAATATGGTTTTTGTACGATCGACGGTCACAAGGAAAAAATCGGCAATTTCAAGATCGAACCGCCGGGTCTGTTCCGTGGTCGGGGTGAGCATCCGAAAATGGGAAAACTGAAGAAGCGCGTGTGGCCGGAGGACGTCTTGATAAACTGTTCGAAGGACTCGTTGATTCCCAAACCTCCGCCGGGACACAAGTGGAGAGAGGTTCGTCATGATCCGAACGTCACGTGGCTCGCCTCGTGGACGGAGAACGTCCAGGGTCAGGTCAAATACGTGATGCTGAATCCCTCGAGTAAACTGAAAGGGGAGAAAGACTGGCAAAAATACGAGACTGCTAGAAAGTTGGCCAAATCGATCGACAAGATAAGAGCAGAGTACCGCGAAGATTGGAAGAGCAAAGAGATGCGTATCCGGCAGAGAGCCGTCGCTCTTTATTTCATCGACAAGTTGGCTCTCAGAGCGGGTAACGAGAAAGACGAGGATCAGGCTGACACTGTCGGTTGTTGCTCCCTCAGAGTCGAACATATTTCGTTGCACGAGCAGAAGGACGGCAAAGAGTACGTCGTTGTCTTTGACTTTCCTGGTAAAGATTCCATCAGATATTACAACGAGGTGCCTGTCGAAAAACGCGTTTTCAAAAATCTCGTTTTATTCATGGAGAACAAAGCTCCCAACGACGATCTGTTCGATCGTCTCAACACGACCGTGTTGAACAAGCATTTGAACGAATTGATGGAGGGTCTTACAGCTAAGGTATTCAGGACTTACAACGCCTCGTGGACGTTGCAACAGCAACTGGAAAAATTGACGAATCCAGACGACACTTTGGCTGAAAAAATTCTTTGTTACAATCGGGCCAATCGTGCCGTCGCTATTCTCTGTAACCATCAACGCTCCGTACCAAAGACCCATGCGAAATCCATGGAGAACTTGAAGGCCAAGATCGAAGCTAAGAGAACTGCTATAGAAGAGGCCGAGGCTGCGTGCAAGGATGCGAAACGCGAAGCCAAACACGGATCAGTGAAGGAAAAAGTGTACGTCTCGCTCTCGTCTTTTTCTTCATCTATTTTTTATTTCATTATATTTATTCTCCTGATCCTTCTCTTTTACAGTATTTATGACAAGAAGAAGAAACAGCTGGAACGCTTGAAAGAACAGCTTGGCAAGTTGGAAGTTCAAGCAACAGACAGAGAGGAGAATAAGGAAATTGCGCTGGGAACTTCCAAATTGAACTATCTCGATCCGCGTATCTCAGTTGCATGGTGACTTACTTTTTCTTCATCTACAAGATACTGCCAATAGAAATAGAGTATTTAAAACGTTTGTTTTGCAAATGATTTCAGGTGTAAGAAGTACGACGTTCCCATTGAAAAGATTTACAACAAAACTCAACGAGACAAATTCAGATGGGCGATAGACATGGCGACCGCGGATTATGTATTTTAACACTTCAACGAATAAGACATTATTGAGTCTTGGAACATCTTTTATTTTCATGAGAAGTTTATAGTGAAATTGGCTTGACGCTTGGTCGGCAATTTTTTTTTTCGAGAGACCGAGAGGAGAGGTGCCAAGAGATAATGAGAATCAACGATGACGGAGGGGAATAAAGAAACAGTATAATTTTTTATGTCCACGGAAGAAAATAATGATAATTGCGAGAATGAGAGTGAACGTCAATCTGAAGTGCTGCAATAGAGGGAGAGGCAGAAAAAATTTTCAGTGAAAAAGACTCATACCGAATGTAATTAGTACACATTTGTAATTGTGATTCGTTGGCTGAATAGTTCACTAATAGACGTGTATGTGTGTGTGCGTGTGTGTGTGTGTGTGTGCATGTACGTGTGTATGATGAAAGAAAAAAAATCAAGTAGGAGCAAAAACTTATATTGGACGATAACGAAGAACAAATATCAACTGGGTGGATTCGTGAAAAAAATCTTGCATCAAACTTTCGAGGAAAAAACGTCGTCGAGTACTTGCGAGAGCAAAACGTTTAGTTAGAGATTTCATATGTGTATGAATTTAGAGAATTACGATTGTACATAAAAATAATGATATTAAAAGTAATAACGATTATCAAGCTCGGTTTGAGAGATTCGATAGGGGGTCTAATAAGTAGCAACAAGTGTGTCGATTTTACAAATGATTATTCATAAATGGTAATCTCGTGTTTGAACGGGATTAAGATATCGAGCGACGAAGATCGAAGAGTACGAGATCGCGAGAGAGAGAGGAAAAAAAACGAAGAAACGCGTCAGGGAGCACGTTCGATTTTTTTTTCAACAATTAGAAATCTGCGTGCTCGACGTTTCTCCGCGATTTCAAATTTTCTAGAATATTCAAATTAGACTAGAATAATTTTCGAAGATAATGTGTGCTTTTTGAATAATTGATCTAAAATGTCATTTGCACACATTTTTCGGGGACTTCCGAGCCATCGCGACTTTTCGTTATTTTGTAACGAGAGCGAAGAAAAGAAGACGAACAATTGGAAATTCGAGATGAGCATGGTCCTCGAACACTCGCATATAAACGCATCCTGCTCACTTCGCAATAAATCATGTTTTAAATACCAATTTTCTGGCCGTTCGAATAGACCGAGCAGCGCGATACTCCGATAAAACAAAAGAACAAAAAAAACTGTAAATGGGAATCATAACAGTGTCGAGGCTCGTCCTGGACTCATTTCGGTCTATTTGAACGATCAATCCCGGAGGCAATTAATTATTATACTGTCGACACCTTATTTATATTTAAAAAAAAACAGAATAGCTCATTCTGAATGCAATGTATGCACTTATATATATTTATATATATAAACAAAATGTACACGCATAATTATATATAAATATATATTTAAGGAGATAACTGTGCTAATTCGTGAACGGTATAGGAACAGTGGTTTTTTTTAAAAATACTTTTGTTTTCTTCTTTATTTTAATTTAGAAAAAATGTTTCTATGCATGGAAAATATGCGTAAATTTTATGACTGGCGTTTAAAAAAAGTTTGTGATGGTGGAAGGAATACGTTTCTTGTTAGAGTGAAAAAAAAATGCCACTGTCTCGGAAACTGCCAGAATCCCTCGATTAAGAAATGAATGATCCATCGTCCAAGGTTGGCGTTAAAAGTATTTTTTTATTCGATGGATACGTCTCGTCGAAAATCTGTAAACCTCAATGTTGTAAACTAGCGTTTCATTTATTTTTCTCTATGTTCGTAACTCAGTAACGGTTTCGAATGTACCGGAAAGTAAGCGAAATTTTTTTGACACGCTTTATCATCGAGTATCCCATATCATCGACGAGATCAAAATTAATGTATAAACGGATCACGATTATTTATTCTACTAGGCCAATTATTATAATTACTTTTTTAAATGTGTTTCATTATCAATCGAGTTACGCAGATTGAGAGCAACGAATTCACCGACTCGGGATTCGTTGATTGAAAGTTAACTCAACAATGATAGAATAGATTTCAATAAAAACGGATATCACGTAGGATATTTCATGTCAAAGTGTGTAATCAGTGATTTTCTTTTCGTCGATAGTCCCGCTATTTCCTTGGCTACTTTTTTCATAAATCCAACATTTCGATTACACATTCTTTCCTATTTTATTAAAGCTGAATGTCGTATAAAAGACAAAAAAGTTGTGTCCATAAAAGGTAAAACATTACGAATTTAAGAAAATATTATCAATAATTATAGAAGAAACATAATAGTGCTATTTTTATTGAATTGAAAATTTCTACTACAATGATTTTTTTTTCTCAAAAACTGGGTGGTATGTCATGCTGACTCTTTTTATATAACTTCTGCAATTGGTTCTCGAATATTTTTAATTTTTTCATAATTTTCTTGAACATTGTTATCAAGTTATTTTTACATATAATTTTTTTGTGATGTTTCGATGGAGAAATTACTAAGCTTTAACTTCAAATATCCTTGGAAATTTTATAAACGGTAGGATAACACTTTTTTTTCATTCGATTTGCTTTCTTTTTCTACAAAACATACAATTTTTTCGAAATTTTCATAATTAAATGGTTTTTGCTATCGATCTACCTAAACGCGTGTTTAGATTGGGAAATGGTCAAACTTGAAATATCTCCGAAATTAATCGGTAGAATTACTCAACTCTTTATTCATTCGATGTACTTTCTTTTTTTACAAAACAAAATTTTTTCAAAATTTCTTAAACGGTTTTTGCTACAAAATTTACTTTATTTATTGTGATTTTTAAAGATTTTTGTGAAAAAAATTAATTACACCAAGCGAACCATTGGGGACAAAAACGCTAAAAGTAAAGGTCTGTTTGTCAATTTTTTGTGCCAATTTTCGTCCAAAACGTTCACAAAGACCTAAAATCAGTGTAATAAGAATAGGACAAAGGCTTCGTGGGCCTTCGTTTATGGAAAATGTGGAGGCGTGCAGATACTTTTCACGAGAACGTTTCAAAAATCATGTTTCCTATTGTTTTTAACTTAAATGAAATAATTTAGGGCCATTATGTCATTTTGATTACATGTACCGTTTTGGAAAGAACCAGCACGAGTATTATTAATTATTTATTAAGTATTAAATTCGAAGGTCAAAATCGAACCCGTGTATTTTTCATCGGGAAAAGTACCTATTTTCCGATCGTCGTATACATACAATAGGAAGATAATTTTTTTCTGGGTATTCAACACGTGATTCCCAATTTCCAGTATTCACATTTCGTCTTTTATAACTTCGTATGAAAAGATTTCCCCCTCGCCGGGGCTGCCTTTCAGGTAATTCTGTTTATCGAGCGATACCAGCGCTATACTTCCGGAATCCAGGTTTTTTCACCTTTACCTCGAGTGAACTCATACCTGAACCTGCTTCGTGACGTTATTAAATTTTCTGCTCCGGCCATTAATAATAACAACGATTAGGAGCTTTAAAAAAATTCTAATAAATCATAGAATGAAAAATTGATGTAAAATTATAAAAAAGAAACGTACAAATGGTTTATCAGGATCGCGCGCGTGAAAACGAGGCCCTAATAAGCAGTACGTATTGCTCCAATGCTCCGACTTAAAACGAGTATTACGTTCGTAAACATTGCGATTTCGTGTTTACGCAGTTGTTCACATTAATAACTCGTTAACTCGAGTGTGGAGAAACGAAGGGGGAATCGGATGCCGAGTCGAAATTTAGCTCTTCGTTAAAGCGTCATTAGTCATGGAAAATTTGTGCATCGGTCAATAAGCGCTAACGATCGGCCGGACGAGTTTCGGATAAGATAGGCCGCGATGATGCGCCATACCGTGATTCGAAACAACGTGATTGGGCGGTAAGATTGCACTCGTCACATGGATGTGTCGCTCCAACAACCGAAATATGTGAGACACGATTAAAATGAACGTCGGCCAGTGAAGATTTCTGGCATCGGACATTATCCCCACTCCGAGAGGGGGGATTCATCCCGCGTATATGACAAATGGAGTGAGAAATAGTAAATCCGTGCGTCCTGTGACAGCAGCGTTCGCTGTTAACCTGTTTATCCCGACGATAACACACACCGTATCGCGTTCAAATAAAAACAAACAATTAACTACGCCAGCGACGATAGAAATAAACGCGCGTTTAACAACCATAGAGCAGCGATTATGTTACTTTTTTTCTTTCACGGATTTAACGCATCGAGATTGACGTTGGACCCATTCTCCATTATAATGACAAATATTCTCTGAAAGTGTCAATTGCTGCGTTTTTTCTGTTACTCGACGCATTTGATCAGTAGATCCCATGAAGTATGTAATTCAGAATTACCATCGCATCAATTATTTCGTAAGTTCATGCTTATTTTTTCTCGTTACTTACATCCACAAAGTAACTTTTCATCGTTTCATTAATTTTTTATTCTCGTTGGATCTCAGGGAGGATGGCAATTCGAGTGACTTTAGAGTGTGGTCATTCATCGATGTTACGTTCTCGCACAACACCACAAGGTTACACTCACGACTGGGAAGTATTTGTACGCGGAGTTGATAATGCCGATATTAGCCAATACGTCGAGAAAGGTATTTTTCTTCCCCTACAAAGGATTTTGGGCTAGAGATAGCGATATCACAATTGTCACTTTAAATTCGTATTCTATCCGTTTCAGTTGTATTTTATCTGCACGAGACGTTTCCCAAGCCAAAGAGAATATTGAAGGAACCGCCTTACATAGTTAAAGAATCTGGCTACGCCGGCTTTGTTATCCCCATTGACATTTATCTGAAAAACAAGGACGAGCCCAAAAAGATACAGATAACCTACGATCTCATTTTATTACCCAGTGGACCTGCATTTAATGATGTTCGACATCACGAGGTGTTCACCAATCCATCCGAGGAATTCAGGAAGAAGTTACTCAAGGGCGGCGGTGTGAGTACAATAAAGAAAAAAAAAACAACTCTTGCATGAGGTATGTACGATTGAAAAGTACAAAAAATATTAAATTATATTGAATATTCAGGTCAGCGTTTCAAATTCCGAAGATTCAGGAGAGAAAGGTGAATTCAAGATGGTACCACCCATGGTGAGCAAGCCAAAGCTGAGCGGAACGGAGGTGAAGAAACATCGGATGACGGAAGTGCGAACGTCGAATTCATTCGCCGACTTGTTCGGTAATCCGATGACGTTACCGGCAAAAGTATCGCCGGAGAGCAAGCGACCTCAGCCGGACAAAGTTGTCTCCTCGAAATCGGTGACTGAGAAAACGGAGAAGCTTGACAAGTCGTTAAAAGGTAAGCACAGCCCGCACAAGGATAAAAAGAGGGACAAGAGCGCTGACGAGCGTAAAGAGAAGAAGGACAAGGTTCTGACGAAGGAGAAGGAAAAAACGAAGGAAAAGTCAAAGAGGCCGCCGAGTCCCGGCAAAGATGAATTTTACGCTGGGGCGAAAAAGGCGAGTATTCTTTCACCTCCGAAAAAACAATTGGCTCCTCCTTCCTCGTCGAGTGTACAAAAGTCTCCATCTCCGAAGCCCAAGGATCGAGATCACAAGAAGATCCACGCGGACAGAGAGAAGGACAAGGTCAAGGACAGCTTCAAAGTACCGGATGAGGATCGAAAATTCGATCGTAAGAAAAAGAAGCACAAAGATGACAAGAGCAAGGAACGGAAGGAAAAGGAGAAGGAAAGAGAACACGAGAAACTGAAGGATTCTGCAAAGAAGAGCGAGAAAAAAACGGTAAAGCCGGAGAAGCATGAAAAATCGGAGAAGGAAAAGCCCGCGGAGAGCAAAGTATCCAAAGACGAGAGAAAATCACCAAAGCATCAGAAGGAGAAGGACAAAATTCGCACGGAGAAAAGCGAGAGGCCCGAAGGGGGCGAAAAATCGAGGGACTCCCGATCGGACAAGGAAAAACAGAAGCACAAACACAAGAGGAAAGATAAGAAGGAGAGAAGCGACGAGTCACTGGACAAGGAGAAGCAAGAAAAGTTGAAATCATCGGGTGAGAAGAAAAGTTCTTACTCGTCGCCGACGGTGAACCCGCTGTCGACTCTTCTGGCAGAAATGCCGGAAAGAGACAGCAGTGATTCGACTCACTCGGTGGACGAGGACTCGATTCCGCACTCAAAAATGTTTCTCATGCCAAAAAGCAGTTCGGAGCAGGTTTCAACGGCGGCTCCGAACACGGAGACTTCAAAATCGGTCTCGCCACGGCCTCCCGAGACGAAAACCGAGAACGACGAGAGAGTCAAGAGAGACAAGACGAAGAGTAGTCGCGGCGAGGAGAGAGACGGCAAAAGGAGGAAAAGAAAAGTGGAGAATAGCCACGAGGAGCACGGGATAAAGAGATCGAAAGATAGGGAGAATTCGGTCTCTCCCTCGGTCGAGCCCGTATCTTCGAGTCAATCGCCGATTTCCATCGACATTGACTCATCGTACAATTTCAAAGAGACTGCTACTTCCAGCAACCAGGTAAACGGAGTAATCGCGGAGAGCGAGCAGGTCGCCCCCGACTCGACCAACAACGCTTTCATCGAGCCCGATATCGAGGGAAGCCAGGTCTTCTCCGAGGATTACGTCTCGCAGTTGAAAGATCTTCAGCACAAGATCATGACACTGCAGGATAATCAAGAATTGCAGCGAGTTGTACAAGTTATCGCTGAGACTGGCCAATACGAAATCACAAAAAAGACTTTTGATTTCGATCTATGCGCTTTAGATCGTAGAACGGTATTGCGTTTGCAACAGTTTTTTTCTACGTCCTGACTGTTTTATGTTTTTTGTTCAATGTGATCGATCAAAACTTACAAAAATATTTATTACATGAATTTATTATTGCTACGGGAAATACAGTCTGCTCCACTTCGAAAACATTTCTGTTTAAAATTCTTTTCAATCTTTTTTTTCTTTTTTTTGATTAGCGTTCGAAGCAGAATAAATATTTTGTTGTTATTGTGCAAATATTGTATGCAACAAATTGTTAATCGATAGACATTCAGTGTCGTAAATATTTCATCTTTGTATCTAATTGTATGTTAGTGAAGAAGGAGCAAAACTGTTCTTTTTGATTACATAATCGTACGTGTTGGTAGAGTAAGTTTGATCGTTAAATTTTGATAGATAAGTAGATTTGAATAAATCGCTGGTTAATATTTAAGAAAAAAATTTAATTGGTATGTTAGTATTCGATATTAATGTTTTCTTTTTTTTTCATCACCCGATTTATGTATTTACTTTATGAATTGTAAATTAAATATTCCGGCGGTCGTCAAAAATGATGATATCTTTATTAAATCTTTTCTCATTCACGTTCTCTTTCATACGAATTTATACAGTTGTTACTGATCAAATCGCTGGCTGCACAGAGCTGGCCCCTCTTCTTCGTAATCGTTTCGCGTAACGATCAAACTTCGAAAACTCGGATCTTCGGATAGCAATTTTCCACCTTCCCAAGCATGAGTGTCGGGACTGAAAGATTGTAAATCGAATCTTGAACATTTTGTAAAAAGTAATAAAATTCTCGTTGAATCCATTCTCGTTGGGTACGAAAAACTTGTTGAAAATAAAATTATCCGAGTGAAGAAAACTTACTTTGTTACCAGAGTAACATTGACTGGAAATTCCGATGGAGCCAAACTTCTGACGTCCTTGAAAACTCTGTCGCGAAAGCCAGGAAATTTCGTATTCCCGCCGATCAATAAAATATTAGACAAAAGATGCGGCCACACTTCGGGTTCGCAAGCTTTCACGGAGTCGAGAATCGTTTCCGGAATGCCCATTTGCCTAATTCCCACATCCGAAGGATTAAAGAGAATCTCGGGCACGGCGAATCTCTCGTTATTTAATCTGAGAGTCTGATATTCGTTCGTTCCTTCGCAATCTTTTAAAAATCCTCGTTTGATCGTGGTATAATCCGGCAAGACGTAATCCTTGACGATGGGATTCTCGTTGTTGCTTTTTTTCGCGGTTTTCATGTCCTTGACAAAATCTTGAGATACGAAGCATGAATCTTCCTTTGCTTGATTGATAACGTACGTCTCGTCCATGACATGAAGCTGACGGTAAGAAATTATCTCTTTCAAGTGGTTCGTCAACAACTTTCCTCCTACGTCGATTCTGCGAATCCCTTCTTTGACCTTTGTTCCATTGACGTAGGGGACGATATGAGTAAAACTGTAGCCACTGTCAACAACCACGCATGCTTTCGAGTCAGGATTTTTTGCTCTGTAATTGTAACACGACAAGCTTGCAGCGTTTATCTGAAGCAGACTTCGGCATTCGTATTCCTCGAAGAATATTTCCATCATTCCTTCTTGTATGGGAGCAAAATTGAACAGAGGCTCGCTTATTATCACAGGAATGTCGTTCAAGCTTGTCTGGCAGCATTCCTTGGACAGAATATAGTCCCAAACGCTTTTTTGAACGTCCCAATTGATAAGATAGCCTTTCTGGAAGGCTAGCATGTAAAACAGCCCAGAAGCGTCCCTGCATTCTTCAATTTGATTGCCGATGAATGGTCTCCTTCGTTCACTTTTTGCTTTCGTTATACAATTGAGAACTATTCTGAAATAAACATTTTTGTTTTATTCAACTTGAAACGTACTAATATTTTTAATGAAAAATACGCGGATTAAAAAACATTTCGTATTACTCGAAAAAATGATGAAATTTGAAGCACTTATGACGGAATATAATTTAAAGAGTTTAGGTTATTTTTAAAATTAAATATTACTTACTTGGGTTCACCGACCGCAAATCCGACTTTCGCAGTGTGGGCTCCATTATCTATTACAAAGGCTAATTCCTTCATTCTTGAAATAATTTCCACTCATTCGTTATAACCACTAGTTTCGAAAATTCTCTCACAAAACCACTTATTGTTGTAACTTTTGAGAATTCGGTTACGCGCGTAAACACACGTCAAAACAACATAAAGGCTCGTTCACAATTATTAAACTGTAAAATTTTCGTGTAGCGACATCTACCAGTGATTCTGTAAACTGATAATTACATTTGTCCGTGGATTTGTTTTCGGCATAATTCATTACGTAGAAGTATATAATTATTGGAATATGCATTTAAAAATGGCTTTTTACAATTAAAAATTAATTTGTGATTGAAAAAATAGGATAAAATTATCAGCAAAGGTGTTGGTTGTCAGTAAGTTTGAAGTTAGCGCCAGTTTCATTGAAACTGCGATTCGTGCGCATTGAGAACGCGCGTTTATGCGTGAACCTGCTTGTATATCGACGAAGACGAAGGATTTTGGAAAAAGTTCTTCGTAACGATATAATAGACGCTAGAATGCCCAAAAATGGATGATTGAAGATGAAAAATAAATGGTATAGTTTTTAAGATAGCTCTCGGGGGAATTTCGCTGAATCGAGGCAAGATTCGAGGAAAGCGTACCCCACGAAACACACCCTTGTGTATATATTTATAGGATGATTCCATCGACCCGTTGGGAAAACGGTTCTACGCTCACTTCAGCCAACATGTGGCGGTTTGCCGGCTGCCATCTTGGATTCTATTGGTCTCGGAAGCCGGGCGCCCGAAAAATATTCGAGTAACACGCGTTCTCGAGGCGCAGCGGGATTCGCTTTTATCGAACACGCTAAAAATCGTTGTTCACGCGTTCATTTCGAATTAATTTTATAAAAAAAAGTGAGATCGTAGACAAGATTCTTTCCCGGAATGTTTTAGGTGAGCCCATTCACAACACTACAATCATAGTGCGGAATGTTCGTGTGTGATTCGTTTTTTTCCACCTTATCTCGTACTTCTCGTTTCTCGCGAATCATTCGAGTGTTTCGTCGCTCGTCGTCGCAACCCGCCGCGACTTATTTTCGCACGGACGCGAGCGGGCGAACCCCGTGAAATTCGGGGAAACAAATATTAATCCGCAATCCCCCGAGCTTCGAAGTTGAGAGTCGGTAAGAGCGGGTTTTTACGAGTAACGGGATAACGAGGGAAAAAAAATCTCAGCTTTTAACGTGCAGCTCTGCCCCGTTTCTCATCCTCGTCTCGACCGTATCATCGCTTTTGTTAAATTTTGTGCGTGCGTAGACGTCAACGCGACGTCGGAGCTCATTATTGCTCCACTCGCTTTTTACCATATTCCTTACATTTTTTTTTAATTACGCGATAAACAACTCGCGCTATATTCCGCGGACATAAATACACGCAAGAGCAATCTGGGGAGTCGTGTTGTTTGCAGGGTAGGTTAACTCTCGCTGCCACTTACGGCATGCCTTGTCAAAAATACGTTTACACGCCGAGTTCCTTTCGATCTCGCGAGCCTCAATATACCTCTTTTTTTTTTCAAAATCTTTCGAACGACCCACCAAAATGTTCCATTTCCCTACGAAAATGGATTTTTCAAGCGCAATTTACTTCTCGTGCATGATTTGTTGCTCTTTCAAATCTTCTTCTTTTCACTACTTTTCAAATCACCCTTTTTTTCTTTCATTCATCCAGGATCCTTCTGCAATTCCCGTGTATTTAATACGGTGAATCGTTTAAGAAGGTTCACGCATCGTATGTTTCCACTACGTAGCCGAGATAGTACAACAGTTAATAGCATAAACGATACACGTAACGTAACAGGTGAAGTATACGAGAGGATGGCCGTACCAAGCAGAGCACGGATATACGCAGATATCAACTCGCACAAGCCTCGCGATTATTGGGACTACGAATCCTACGTTGTCAATTGGGGGTGAGTTGAAATACAAGTTGTTTAGCACACAGACATTATCATAGTTTTCATCATTATTTTAATCCAAAGGAAGAACTTGATTTGTAAAACGCTTGCGATAGGTTCGCATCGAGAGATCGAGCTTGACAAACAAGTATATAGTTGCTGCTATTGTATGTACTTTTTGTGCCAAGTCGGGGATACCTGTAAAGGGATAAACTTCAAGGTTTAGAAACTACAAAATATTATCCACTCTCAAAAGTTCTTCAAGCAATACTTTTCATTTGATCTTTCATTATTTTTCTTTTGATAAATGTGACAAACTAGTTCTAGCATATTTTATCATTTATTTGAAACACATTTAGAAACTGATGTTGATGTTTAATACTGAAGAGGCTGATGTGGTTTTTAAAAAATCAGAGACAGAATTAGCTTTGGTATTTAGTAGCTATAGAGTGGCTTTCTACAAAATATGCTCATATTTTCTATTCAATCGATTATAAAAGACGATTATATGGAAGAAATGTGGGACAGGGATTAATGTGTGTTTCTGTTCTTACAAATGTGAACGATAGTACGAAGGAAAGGTGTTGGTAAAATAGAATGCAGTATTATTGTCACGTCATCGGTAAACGTTCCGCGCAACCGGAACCTGTTTTATTGACAAAAATACTGGAAGCAGGAGTGTTCTATGACATTTAGGAAAAAAATAATAAAATTCTTTTTTTACACTTTTTCAGTCAGCAAGATGATTATCAGCTGGTAAGAAAATTAGGCCGTGGAAAGTACAGTGAGGTATTTGAAGCCATTAACGTTGCAAATAACGAAAAATGTGTCGTCAAAATATTAAAGGTGAGAAACAATATTTACTTGTTAAATAAAAACAAATAATAAAAGAATAAACGCATTTGGAAAAGCTTTTCTATATCTTACTCTAATAAATCATAATTTTTTTTCAGCCTGTGAAAAAAAAGAAAATTAAGAGAGAGATCAAAATTTTAGAAAATCTTAGGGGTGGGACCAACATAATTACGCTTCTAGCTGTTGTCAAAGATTCAGTCTCAAGGACTCCAGCCTTGATTTTCGAACACGTGAACAATACAGATTTCAAGCAGCTTTATCAAACACTGACAGACTATGACATTCGATATTATCTCTACGAACTTTTGAAAGTACGTTCCCGCATCGTTTTAGTGTTTATTTATGTGGAGAGAAAAAGAAAAAAACTACAGATAATTTTTAAACTTTGTTTCAGGCTTTGGATTACTGCCATAGCATGGGCATTATGCATAGAGACGTGAAGCCGCACAACGTGATGATCGATCACGAAAACCGCAAGCTTCGACTGATTGATTGGGGCCTGGCTGAATTTTACCATCCGGGCCAAGAATACAATGTTCGCGTAGCTTCGAGGTATTTCAAAGGCCCCGAGCTGCTCGTTGACTACCAGGTAAACGTCGTTTCCTGATCCAGAGAACACAGTTAAAGCACACTCGACGCGACTCAACGTCCATTTGTTTCCAGATGTACGACTATTCTCTGGACATGTGGTCTCTGGGTTGTATGCTCGCTAGCATGATTTTCAGGAAAGAACCATTCTTCCATGGTCATGACAATTATGATCAATTGGTGAGGATTGCCAAAGTTTTGGGCACGGAAGAACTATTCGAGTATCTTGACAAATATCACATCGAGCTCGATCCGCGTTTCAATGACATATTAGGACGACATTCACGCAAACGCTGGGAGCGTTTCGTGCATTCGGAAAATCAGCATCTCGTCTCATCCGAGAGTCTCGATTTCCTTGACAAGCTCTTACGCTATGACCACTTCGATCGGCTTACCGCCCGCGAAGCCATGGACCATCCGTATTTCTGTTAGTTCCTTTCTTTCTTTTTTAGTTTCACCTCAATTTTTTTCATCTTAACACAAAGCTCGATACTGAGAGAAAATATTATCATTTTAGATCCTATCGTAAAGGAACAAGGCCGATCGACGATCGCGTCATCATCGCCAACTCCAATGACAGGTTTGCTGCCTGTGGTTGAGTAACGGCCCAGGTAATAATCACCGCATTGATTTTTTCTCCCATCTGGATTTTGTCAACTTTTCACGATGAACAAAAAAACAATAACACAAAAAGAAACAAGAAAAACAAATGTTATTAAATCGTCCATATCTATAATTTGCTTCAATAAGCTTGTATTTAATTTAATTAAAAAAAGAGAAGAAATTTAGTTAATTATTTGCGAGAAAGTTTGAAGCCTTTCTTTTGGTACCTCGATCCTAAATGTGCATTATTTCACAAGATCAGACACTTTCATTCTTTATTTCCTTTTACAAGAAAGACTTTGAAGAACGTATTTTTCAGCAAGATTTGTCCAGCAAATCTCTCCCTTTTTTTTCTCTTTTTTTTATGTGTTGAATAAGCACACGATTTTGGGATAAAAATTAGCAAACGGCGGTGAAATTCAGCCAAATGCACAATTCAAAGTGACAAGGTAAGTAAAGGGAGGAATGCTGAGTCACGATAATCGTGTTTTTAATATAAAAAAAAAATACTGAAATTTCCCTCCCTATATGAATAAAAATCGTGAAACGCAATTACATCCATGTTTAAAAAAAAAGTCTGTGTTTATTTCAAAAAAAGTATGCCCCTGTCCCATGGAAATAAAGACAAAGATTTGTAACTTGGAAATCTCTTGGTTTTCATAGTGCTGGGAGGTTCACACGTGACTGGGAAAACACGGAGGAAGAGAGCTGAAAAAATCATCGTCTGACCATTTCGAAAAAAAAAAAGAGAGAAAAAAAAATGATTAGAGAGAACCGAGATGGGTGATGTTACGGGACGTCTCGATGTCAATGGAGCTCGAAAGATTTTTTTGTACAATGATGGCAGTCGTATGCTCGATTCTGACCGCGACTGGCGCAATTATCTCTCATTAAAAGCCATTCACGCTCACTACACGACACACTACATTCACACACGTGCATACACACAAGGAAACAACGCTGCGAATGTTTCACCTCTATATCATAATGCGAGCAATAGAATAATAACCGGGAGGCTGCGAAAACAGTGCAATAAGACGCGTAATCGGCAGACCTACTCCGGCGAGGAGAGTGAAAAGAAAACACGGGGCCGAAAATAAATGAAGTTGCGAGAGTGCTGGGATTGACGACCTAAGGCGATCGAATTCGACACGTTCCGTCTTAGTTTATGGATCATACGACGTTTTTCTTGTTTTTTTTTTTTGGTACTCGATGTGGGCTCGCTCTTCGCCTCTGTTTTTGGCCTACCAATATTCTTTTCCGGCCAGTAAATTGTCAGCCAAAAGTAGAAAACAAAACAAGTCAGCGAAAATAAAAATAATGAAGATTTCATTATGGACGTTTATCATAAAAATTACTTGTACACGAAAATTCCTTCAATTATTTTCCCACACATCCATCAGCGGAGTTGCGATGAGTCAACGACCGATTTTTTTTTTTACTTTCGCGGATGTGAATTAGCACGAGTACGATCATGAAGATTTTTACGAGAAAGTTTGCAATAGATATTCGTGTCATTCGGTCGGAAAGTGGCGATTTTACGATATGGATCTAAGGTTTGTGACGCGATTTTTCGTAAAAAACCGTCAAAAACTTTTAACGCATATCGTTAAATCGAGATTTTCTGAATTGCCACTTGAAGATCGAGTGACATACAGTATTTTTTGTTATCCTTGTTTAGAAAGTTTTATTCGAGCCGAATAAAAGATTAGCACTATTTATATGTGAATTTCATTTACATACCCTATATGGGTTTTTACAAAATAATTATTACATTCATACAAAAGTTTTCTTATACCTTAATATAAGAAAACCTTATTATTACTCTTTCTTATAGCATATTACAAAGCTCTTATTTATATAATTATTCTAATCCTCTCTCTTTCTCGATTAATCATTTATTATTCTTATTCCTTCTAACGTAGATTTTTCAATTTCCCTAAAATATTTGCATACTTTCATATTCACCTCTCCCATAAATATTTTTATTATTTTATATTTCAAACAGTTTGCTTCCTCATCCTGTATTCGTTCTGACATCAATTCACTGTATTCTTTTTTTTTATCGTTTCTCTTTCTTTTTCATAAACGAATTTCATCCTCCTTTCTGAACGAGGATGATAAAAAAATAGTTATATTTTTGAAAGAATAATCCAACATCGGTCGAGCTGCGAGATATAAGACGCGAATTGGCCGGGAAAGCTTTTGTTCTCGCGTAACAGAGCGGGGGGCAATCGAGTCTCGTCTTAAACGTAATTTTGGATGTTTTCCAAAACAGGAGCTCATTGGCAAAATAAGAGAAACAGGAGGAGGAGGAGGAGGAGGCAGAGTTTGGGGGGTGTACACCTATAAAAGATTGTGCAAAAGGATGCAAGGTTGAGCCGATCGGCGAGCGACCCCTCAATCTCGAATAACAATGCGAGCGACAATGGGCAGCGCGCGGGCCAGCAGTGTTTCATTAAAACGGGCATTGAATTCAAGAGAAAAAGAAAAAAAAAAGAGAGGGAGCGGGAGAGCGAGAAAGAGAGAAAGTTGAGCGCGAATTGGCTGAAACGAAGAGCCAAACGAGTTGGACGGTTCGCTCTCGCGACCATTAACGCTTCGCCGGGGCAGAGACAAGGACGGACGCTCCGAGTCTCTGATTGAAATGTCGAAAAGTCGTCTCTTGTGTTGTGTTCATAGGTTTTGTGGAAGGAGAAAGAGAGCCCCGCCGAGGGAAAGAGGATCGGTACGCCGCGCAGTTCGTTGCCAAACTAAATACGAATTGCCATGTGAGGGAGAGACCCCGAATAAAAGAAACAAAACTTCATCTCTATATATATACGTTACGGTTTTATTGTTTATTTCCTATTCTCCTTCCCCGCGTCCGAGCGAGTCCCGCGCTCGCTTCGACCCTCCAGTTTTCCTCGTTCTCCACAATTGTACACTAAATAAGAATTTGCCCCCGGAGGAGCAAATGGCTTTTTCGAATTCGCTCCCGTCCGTTCGAAGACGCGCTTTTTCGGTCGTACACCGCGCCCTATACCTCGGACAACCTCACTCCGGTTCCCGTTTATCCCCGCCCCGGTAATTACGATCCTCGCTCGATACACATACCCGTAATTTCGGATTTAAGCATCGTGGCAAACAGCATTTTAATTCGACTTTGCCGGGAATAAAGTGATCCCGGATAATCGCATGGGAATACGAAAAGCGAATCGAGCGTAGTAATCCCGGTTCGCTGCACCGCGCTATTTTCCGTTTTTCCGCGAAAAACCAATATTTACCCGGCTCGCTCTCAGTCCTCGCCGCGATTGCTTTAAAACCGCGACTCGAATGATTACCCCTTCGACACTCGCTGCTGGGCAGATTCACCGACCCAAAGTTGATTGAAATTACGCCGAAAGCTTCCGCGAGAAAGTACACTCGCCCCTTTTCTCCCTCTCTCTCTCGATCGTGTCCCTTTTCTTTGCTCTCTTCCAGTTTATCGCTTCGACGAGATACGATCTCGTTGATTGATTCCGAGGGTGGGAGAACGTCCGCGATAACGCCATTTTTCTCAACATCGCGTAACCTTGTTGAGAAAATAATTGATATACGAGTTTAATTATGAAAAACAAAGAGAGAGAGAGAGGCAAGAGTTTCGAGAACGCCGATCGAGTGAGAGCATCGGAGAAAAAGAATAAGGCTTTTGTCACGGATGACGGATGTGACAAGGAACTTTTCTGAGAACATTGTGGGTACCTCGTGACCTCAGCGTGAATCCATTGTGTCGAAATTCTTCGAGAAGACGAGAGAGAGAGAAAGCTCCCTCGTGAGGAAAACGCGTGAATAGCGTTGCGCGGTGTGTTACGGGAAATGTTACAAAGCGAGTAAAAGATCGTTTGACCATTCATGGCGAATGGCACGATTTTCCCGAAATCCTCGTCACACAAGAGTTACCGAAAGAATCACAGGTAATCCTGCCGTTATTTCATTGAGAAAATTACACAGGAAACTCGGAGCTAACACTGTGAGCTCGTATAATCCGTTTCATCGCTTTGAGGCTGCGTTCGAAAAATCTATACATCAAAGCAATTGAATAACACCGTGAATGGAGTGTAGGGAATATAATGGTGATGCTAGCGCCGGAGAAATCGGTCTATTTTATTCATTTTTTTCTATATGTTTGTTGCAATTTTATATAATTATCTATGAAGGAGATATTTTTATTTAATTAGAAGATAAATCACTTTCTCTCATTCAACCTAGTACTTGACCGTCAGGATCTATTTTATGTGTATTCGACGCGAAGCTATTGAACTTTAAATCATGCGCTTCTTTTTATCAGTGAACAGTTACAAACAGGTACAAAAGATGGCTCTGGGAGTATGTCCCATCTAGCCGTAAGTAGCTTATTTCTAACTTATCGGCTAAATAATAATGTAATATTTCTTATTCAAAAAAATAGAGATTCTCTTTATCTTAAAAGGTAGTTCCTCCGTGACAGTAAAATCAAAAGTTTTTATCTCAATTTATCTCCGTACCATGCGATTTTTGAGCTTAAGTTTATTAAGAAATGTTATTGCAAATTGTTTCAAGAACAACATACTCAAAATTCAAGGTCCTGTATACGTATGAAAATTTAAAAAATCATAATATTAGGATTTTTTTTTAAAACTTGAGGAAGCTTCTTTGAAGTACAATAAAAAGCTGTGTTAAATTTCAAGATACGGAAATATTAGTAAAAGGATGCAAATATTACGAATAACAATATAGAAACTTTCAATCTCTCAATCTCATAAGGCATCAGTTTTGTGATTCTTACACCATACGGTGCTGCCGCCACTGTATCGAATATTCGAACTACAAGTCATAAATCGCGGTCGTAAAAAATCGTATCAGAAATCATGAAAAACACGCCCTTCTATAAATAAAATTGAATCGCGGAAAGAAGAGAATCGGATGCATTAGAAAAGAGATGCAAATTTTCCGATTTGTAACCAGTCCGAGCCACGCCTCTGTACGCGAGTGACACGAGGAAAAAGCGCTTACGCGTTTCATGCGCGTTACGTGCGCGGATTATTATTCATCATTCGGAAGCGAGAAAGGACGAGAAAGGAGTGCGGCTGAAATTCGCAAAGGGTGCCAGCCAGCAGGAGTGATAACAAAAGCATCGTAAAAGGTATGAAAGTTTAATTGTTAACACATATAGGCGTGCATGCGAGAGCCGGAGGAATCTCTGCTCGCGCGGAGTTTCGCGTCCCATCGAGGCGGGACGGAAATAAATAAACGCCTGATTTTCTCGGGTTCGCCCGTAAGCGTGGACCGCGCGCCGAGATGAATTCGAAATAAGGTTATAAAATTGGCATTGTGAATTAGAGAGAGCCCGATAAAATCAATTGTCAAGGGTATATTTCGATGCCAATGAGCGAGTTTCTTCGAATCGCACACACCATGCACTGTCATTCATACGTATATATATATATATAGCTTAACCGAAAAAAAAGGTACACCCGAGCTTATCGTCATGAGACCCGGAATCGGGCGAAGAATTGATGCAAATTTCACCGATTCTTTCTCTCTCGCTCTCTTCTGAGACATATGTCGAGCACTTGCCCGTCGAACTCTCGCTCTCTCGATAATGTGTGTAATGTATGCGCCGCGAGAGGGGTTCTTCCATTGAGAAAAAAATTATTCGATATGCAGAATGGGGGGGGGATGGGGGTTAAAAGTGTACTCGCTCGTGCGAGCTAACACGGGCACGCGCTTTATGGTTATAAACTGTCGCCCAATGCGGCCATACATTTTCAACGCGGCGCACAAGCGTCCCGGGACGATAGGCTTCCTCGGTGAATATGAATAATTTTTATTGGACGGTTATGCGTGTCACGACGCATGAGAATGCGATCCGGAGGTATCTCGACGGTTACTTTTGTGTAATAGGACTTTGAGTCAAAAAGTATATCGTGTTCCCTGCTCCGCTCTGGGGCCCTTCGGCCCTCCCTTTTTTCCGCTACACTTGCGCACGAGCCGAAAAATGCGCGAATCAAGTGATTTCTTGTGGATCGTGCCACTTTTCGCCCTCCACTGCGTTCGTGACACTGACGAAAAATCGACGCGAATTTTCATTTATCTTTTTTTTTGTTTTTGTTTTCAGCTCGGAACTCGATCGATTCGTCCGCCATGGGCGACACTCGCTCGACGCGGAGAAACATGCTCTTCTTGTAAGTTATTTATTTTATTTTTGTTCACTTTTCAACGAAATTTTTTATTTATTTATCGCGCGGCGAGCGTTCGCGTGTTTATTTTTGCTCGTGCACGTGTGCGGCGGCTCGCATATAATCATCGTGTCAAATTTTGTGAAGACGTCTTCACAGCCGGTACGGGCGGAGATGTGGAAAAAGATACACGCGGAACAAGCGGTCACGTGATCACGGTGAAACCCATAACTCATCCAGTCTTTTGTCTGGCTCGCATTATAGCTCGGGAGTTAAAAAAAGAACGCGTTCCTCATCGCCGGCCGTCCCGGTTCGCCCCTGTGAACTAGACACGACTCAAAATTCTCGACTCTTATCTACGCCGAAATTTATTCATCTTCGAATGCACGCATTACGAAAATAAATAGATACATATTTTTTCTTTTCACTTTTTAAGAAGGTTGTAACGGAATGTCAAAGTCAGGAGAATATTGCCTGGAAATATTGGCATCTATCGAATGGCGATATGACATCTGGTGGCAAAAAAAAAACGAACTATACTTAGAGTAAACTCTCTAATAATAATTATGCGTATTATACGATATTTATAATAGAGATTTTTTCCAGCCATAATCTTTTGAGATATCATTTTTGGGGTTCTAAAGGATCATTTAAAAAAAAATCGATTTTTCGAAAATTCTAGAGTAAACTACCCCCTTAAATTTGAAAATTCGGCATTTTCGATTCGCCGAACTCGTGCGATTCGGCCGGAAATTCGGCATCGCGCATATTTCACGCGAACAAAGCGAATGCGTTTTCGATTCGTACGTATAGAGAAGAAGAAAAAAAAATAGAGTCGAGGGTACACGCTCTTAGTGGGTGTCGTTATAAAGAAAACAAGGAGAATAGAAAAGAATAAAGAAAAAAAAAGGAAAACGTGACAATGTCGAAGTGAATTCTTGAAAAGTCCTCTGGCTTTCGACAATGAAAGGTGCAAAAGGGGCTTGTCTCTCGCCTCGCTCCTTCTCTCTCTATCTTTTCTCTCTGTGCGCTTCTTCTCAGTCTTCGACATCCGCCGGTAAACCTTTGTATTTTCTCTTACCTTCGCCCGGGCAGTATAACCTCAATGGGAAACATT
The DNA here is from genome assembly GCA_030522545.1 of Cremastinae sp. A BG-2022a. Taxonomy (NCBI): domain Eukaryota; kingdom Metazoa; phylum Arthropoda; class Insecta; order Hymenoptera; family Ichneumonidae; species Cremastinae sp. A BG-2022a. The sequence continues at coordinate 4,687 of JAPYYW010002083.1, read as the reverse complement.
TAATGCGTGCCGAATTTTACTGGTTGTCTCATTTTTGTACTAAGAACCGAACCCATGCAGAACAGAACGAGCGTTCACTTCCGAGCAGTTTCCACGCAGTTTTTTTTTTCACATAAAGAAAAAAAAATGAGCCCCATACATAAGTTTCTTTCCCAAATGAATGGACGATATAGAAGCGCCGAAAAAATCTTGAGGAACATTTTTAATATTCGCGTCAATATTTGTCCATAATACTTTTATCATTTCGAATATAGTTATTTTTAGATGCATTAATAATAATTGTAACAACAACAATATATGTATAGGAATTTTTTCGGTATACACAAAAGGTAATTGTTATTTTGTTGTCTACGAGAATTTTCGTTCAGTATAAAAAAAAGTCAATTGCTATTTTTTTTTATAAGCGAGAATTTTTGGTAAGGTAGAAGGTTGGTAAATGGGATATAGTTTAGTGTTTTACAACGTTCCAGGTGGAAAGGTTGTTTTGTAAGAATGGAAGTTTTGTTGTCCGAGAGAGTCGCATTTATCCCGATGTAATAAATTTCCATGGAAAATTATAAAAGAGATTGTAAAAGAAAAAAAGGGAGGAAGAGGAGGAGGAGGAAGAAATCAGGATTGTGGCAGTTTGGACGTTTAACTGCTTGGCTGCATTCCCCAGGCAAGAATTCTCCTCCCATCGTCGCGTTGCACTCGAGCGGAGTATACCTGGTCCAGCAGTATGAGAGCGTGTAAAAATGACTTTCTGAATGAAACGCGCTGCCGAGGGCCAGCAGACACTCGGGCGCGCAAACATAGACGGACACGGGCACGGCCGGAGGAACGAGTTGGGCGCCCAAAAGTCTACCGACGAGGGATCGGAATGCGGCTCTCATGGGCGGTTTTCATCTCTATATATCGGTATCTCCGCTCGGCCTCCCCGCAGCAGGACGACAGCGGGAGTTCCCTCGCCGTTAAACTCTCCCTGGAATTCCTCTTCACGGTCCACCTGCGCCTTCGATTCAATTCCTCAGCCTCCGAACGAAACTTTTCGTCCCGACTTTTCCTATGTTACAATCGACTAAATAATGGAACGATATAATGGGAGAAAAATTCAATTATAAACTTGAGAATATTCGACCGTGTAATCTTCATTGGAAATTTTCTTGCTTATCGTGAACAATTATTTTTTAAGATTTTGAGCAAGGACAGGACTTTCAAATCAAACATTAAAAAATTCTCAAAGCTTCAGAATGTATATGAGTGATATTTTAAAAAAATATAAGAATTGGTTATATTTTTGGAATTTTTATTCTAAATGAAATAAATTTAACAATAGTTGAACATGCTCTAAAGGTTGAATTCTACTCCATATGTTAATAATTATCAAAGATTTCGAAAGTCATCACACACATTTCAAATTCCATTAAGGTATTTTATCATCAAGGTACAGCTCTCTTGGTACAGTCAAATAAAAAATATTTTTCTTCGTTTTCCTGATATTCAAAGTGATTTGCGAGTCTAAAGTTTATTAGGCAAAGTTATTGCAAATTGGCTTATGGACAAGTATACTAAAAATTCAAGGTCATCCAAGGTTAGTTATATATTTGCTATATGATTTAAAAAAATTTGGGTTAGATTAAAAAAAACAACAACAAAGTTTCTTTGGTGTTCTATGAAAAACTGTGCAAAATGTAAAAAAGTTTCACCATTTAGAAATCAAAATATTCAACATTTAATATCGTAACCTGTTTTACCCATTAAAAAAAGATTATTAAATCAATATGCAGTATGATTTTTTAATATAAATAAAATAATCTTTTCTTAATTGCTTCAAAACTATACTAGAAAATTTTTAACACGCGAAAAATAATATAAAATTTACAGGAATGTAATAAATATTTTAAAATAAATATGACATCCAGCAACAAACTATTAAAAGCGTGAGCTGAAGGACCAAGGTCGATGGCTCTTTAGCAGCACAGATGCTACCGAACAAGGCAATTAGCCTATTTGTCAAGAAAAAAAAGTAAATAATGCTGTTAATAAATACGTTATTATTATTAAAATAATCTGCATTCAATTTAATCACATACTTGACTGCTAAAATATTCAATTAGCAAATAAAGTCACGTAAAAAATATATTTACTTAAAAGAGAAGAAAAAAATTTTTAGATCAAATAAAGCGTGTTTTCGTATATCTTGGCTGCTGTTTAACGTTTTCGTTAGTGAGCACTCGTTTATTCTGAATCCTAGCAAAGTACGCTTCTCATATAAAACAAATAGGATTCACTAGGGTTATGCATACCCCAGTACTTTGCATTATAGTATTTCGTTCATTTTTTTAGTTGCAGACCCTCTTGTTTCAAAGTATGGGAAAAATACTCAAAAAGGCATCTCTTGATATCTCTTCTACGGAGTATTGATTTTATTAGTAGAAAATTATTGATAGAAACACATTTTTTAAACAAATTTTACATTTTGACGGGAATTTCTATTCAATTTTAATGAAAATATTGATTTTTTAAAACGGTGTATAATTGAATAATATGGTTCATAAAACATAGGAAAAATATTTTACAATTAAAAGTAAACAATAACAATTGTCAATTTATTAATGAGGGTGTTAAAAACGCTCGATGCATCTAGCAATTTACCGAGTACGTGTTTGAGGAGTCTATAAAATTGAAAAAAAGTACATTCGATCAATTTTTTTCTCATAGATACGTAAATATCCAATAAGGAGTGAAAGCTGCGGATAAAAACGTACGTTTTCGTTTCTTCCGTATTTTTTTGACGGTCAGACGAGTGAAAAGTCTGAACAAGGAAATGATAATGGCGAGAGCCAAGGTTAGAAGGTTCGCTCTCGCGTCTGTCGAGCAATCTTCCTAATCTGGAAGATGGACGGATAACGTCAGTCAATTGCCGATCGAGAGTCGAAGAACGATCTCCCCTAACTGATCTTGCGGAGCTCGCCCCCTCGGCTCGGTATGGGAAAGATGGGAGCAAACAATCAGGAATCGCCGGGGTTTCCATTGTGCTTTCCGAAATAACGGAGTATTTTTATCAAGGAGATCTAGACCCAGAGCTATTGCTTTCTCCCTCCTGTCTCTCATACGAATTTAACGAGATGTTTCGAAAACACACATCGACGATTATGGAGGAACCTTTCACGGCCAGATTTATCCGGCATTGTCGTAGACGAAAATTTGGCGCACGGATTCATCGCCGGAGATACGACGAAGAAGGAGCTTTCGCAAGCTCCGGACAACGTGAATATTACGCAGAGGAAAACTATAGTATAGCGAGTAGAACAACGCGCGGCAGAAGTGCAACTTTCTGACAGTATGTGTTGTCTGATGAAGTTGGTTGTTAAGATCATTCGCATTTTTCAAATTTTATTTAGTATTTTCAAAAATTTGGACGAATATTTAATTTTTTGTGTCAAAACGTAATTATTTCCTTGATTAATTATTTTACGAAATATATACTACAGTCATAATACAAATTATCCATTTGACAATCTATGTTATTCGCAAGTCTCATCGTCAGTCGTGTCACTACTAACTTAGCGTATTCTCAAAAACACGAAGATATTGATATATACTCCTAACACACATCTCCCACCCTCGCCTCGTTCATATCGCTCTAGTTTACGAGCTCTGTTTACGTATAAGATTCCTGTAGTTTCAAAACAACGACGTTACCCTGGCAAAAGAAGTTTCACTTCAAGAAAAAGTGACGAAGGAAGATAGGAATGAACGTCTTGATGTGAATCAGGCAAACCGGGAACGAAGAATTTCGATCGATATGCGATCCGCATACAAAAGATGCAACGCGCGAAATGAAAATGGAAGGAAAATCCGGTAGGGACAGTGCAGGATATGGACCACTCGACGGTTTTCCATTTATGCGCGCCTCCGCGGTCTTTCAAAGGATGCCAAGCCATATTGGCCTCGTTGACGCGCTCAAAAGGATCCTGGTAAAATCCATAAACCTCATGAAAGGAGGCTCATTGTAAGCGAGTCTTCAATTCGGTAATGGCATAAGAGGATCGGATGTAATCTCCGTTTCGAGACTCTTGCGGATAACCGGACATCATCGATAATGTGTACTCCGATTGACCTCATCCCAGCAGCGACCCTGCAAAGCTTATTCGCGGCTTGTCCATGAATCACGTACCTTTGTGTTCCAACATTCGCCAAATTTTTCACGAATTTTAAATTCATAAAAAGTTGATACATTATCTGACCGTATTTTAGAATAAGCCTTAATCTCATTGTCATGATTTTTTTTAATGTGTTGGAAACAAATAATAATAAATAGAATATTTGTTATTGAATGATAAGGAGAATTGGTTATGGAGACATCAGTCTCTAGTCAAGTTTTGATATTTTGTTATAAATAGGGGTATGTTTAAGTACAAATGTATGTGCCTAAAAAATAAATACTCGTATTTGAAATATAATTTTTATAGCATTAATTTATTTATGTGGAGACTCTTGTTAAAAAAACTATATGTTCTACGAAAGAAAATATAGAATATACGATACGATATTGCTTGTTGCAATATGTGGTATGGTGTAAAAATGTTTAGATTAATGTTGTGTGTATTAAGGTAGTTCTATCGTTTTATCATTTTCTTAAGAATTCATTGAAAATTTGCACAAACCTTCTTTGTTATGGCATACGTGTGCGTATCAAATTTTA
>JAPYYW010002082.1:0-37598 GCA_030522545.1 Cremastinae sp. A BG-2022a | reverse complement strand
GGTATTAACGAAAGTACGAAAATGAACTTTGTCTATTGAAATTTTTTTTACGATATAGAGTATTAATCCAGTTTTTCGATGGCTAAATTTCAAGTAGCAATAAAATAAGCGAAAATTATTCCGACAAAGTATGCTCGACATAAGCCAGAGTCTTATGCATTGAAAAAATGTTCTTTTATTGAAAAAAAATATATTAAGAGTGAACTTTCAAACAATTTAAAATATTTCACGTGTTCATTAGCGTATAAGGTTCAATTATGTACCATAAAAATATATGGTCATCGAACTTTTCATTGAATTATTTAATGATAATGTCAGATATGACGCTTATACGTCAATGAATCCGAGTCAAATTATAATCTTGAAATGAAAATCACTTTTTAACTATATCTGTATCACATCGATATTTTACATTTCGAAATGAGTATATTTGGTGAAAAACGTTTTATTCAATCTTAAAAGTTATTTATTCACGCCTCATTTAAAAATAAGCCAAATAGTATCTCATTTGACTAGTAAGTATCGCTAATACCTCCTTAATTCCAATTTTATTTCGTATTTTCGAACACTCTTTTATTCTCTCGTTCTGCGGAACGTGTTCTTTGTTTGACCAAAGTTTCACATGCTTTAAATTCTTTTATTCGTGCACCGGTGTCGCGGCCGGAGGAAGCGAGAGAGCGAGGTGGAGAGAGAAAGAGATACTTTTTTTAAAAGGCAGTCGCGAGGTTTGGATTGGTGCGCGCAGCTCGTTTCAATGGCCCTCACCACTTCCGGTATCTCTCGCGAGAGAATCCCTCGATGGCCCCTCCCTTTCCTCGTACAATATCGCATTACGCACTACTTTTTTTTTTACGCACACTTACATACGCAAATATTTACTCCGTTGTTCCGTATTCCAGCAAATAAAACCAGAGTCTTTTTTTTATTCCTTCTCGCATTTTTCCATCTGCAAAGAAAGGATTTTTTTCCGCAATAAAAAAAATCGCATACAGTTGTATCGAAACCTTTTTTTTCGACAAACACTTCGGAACAATATTGGCAGAGTAAATTCTCATATTAACTGTTATTCGATCCATTTAAACTGAAAAAGAAACAAGATTGAATTTTGCATTGGAAAATAAAACGCGCGCGTTCGTGGAGATCAATTTGTCGAGATTTCAAATCGAATTTTCTATTCTTCGAGTGTATTTCGACAGTGAAAATCGAGTTTTGTCGGGGAAAAACAGCGAAAAAACGGGAACGCCGATGAATTTATCTCGCAGTTGAAAAAAAGCTGGAAAGGGTTGATAAAAAAATATTGATATATTTTTAAAAGACGGAAAGAAAAAGTCACGTATGTTTGCGTTCCATTAACGTTTGTTGATAAAAGTTCCGAATGAAATTCATTGCTGTCAATTTTTTTGCACTTCGTTTCTCATCTGGTTTTATTATACAATATATGCGACGTGCAGGGAAAAGGCTCACACGTGGAGCTCCGTTCGATATGAAGAGTTTTCGAAAAAAAGGAGAAAAAAAACGGAAGGAAGCGACGCGTTGAATAATTAAGTGACAAAGTCTCGTTTGAGCGATCTTTCTTTTTTCCGATCACGCGGACAGGTATAACACGCGTTGCCTCTTTTATCGCGCGCGCGTCTTCCTCGTCTACATTTTTATCGTTCCCGTCGACTCGTTTTGTCGCTTATATACTTGAAAAATGGGTTTAATTTTTCTCGACATTTTTTTTTCTCTGGCATCAATTTACGCGTCGCATTTTCCGTTTCGGATTTCAAAGTCCGGCACGGTCGTAATGAGCCATTTGTGAAATCGAATCGCGGCTGAATCAGGAGAGCGTGTACACACTCGGAGTTTCGAAATCGTAGGAATCGAAGTAAAAATATTTTCGGCGTAGATAAGGGACCGCGGGCGGTTATTAAATTTTGAGATCGAGGCAAGATTTCCAAGTGGGCCAACAATTTTCCTCTTTTCCTTTAATTACGAACAGAGACGAAGGCTGAATCTTTTATTTCGGGAGGGGAAAACTGCGCAGGGATCTCGAAAGGCACGAAAATTCAGTTAATTGAATTACCAAAAAAAAAGAGAAAAAGAAAAAAAACAGAGAGAAGACGCAAAAAATGTGAATAAGCATTTTTTTCATCATTTTAGTCGTCACGCGACCACGTTTTTTTTCCATGGCAGTTTTTATCTGCTTCGCTCATAATACAGTCGTGCGGACTGCCTTTCGTGATTATTCAAAACCGCGCGGAGTTTCGGTTGGCCCGTTTTTCCCTTTTTCCTGTGTACTTCCGGTCTGCCTATCTTTTCAGACCTCTCTGTCTGTCCGTTTCTCTCTCTCTCTCTCTCTTTCTGTCTCCCTCTTTCTTTCTCCGTCTCGGTGCGCGCTCGCTTTTTTCGCTATTCATTTTTCCACCCTTCTCTCGAGTGAGTTCCGGTCTGCTGACACCGAGCTGTATTCCGCCCAGTTTTGCCCCTCGAATCTTAAGAAAATCCGAACTGACGAGTGCGCCTCGTTAGAATTTCAAAGAGGATATTGAAATCCTTGCCCAACATCGTTATATATACTCCCCCCCCCCTGTTATACTCGGTGAATTAAGAAATGAAATGAAAATAAAAAGAATCAGATAAAAGATCTACTCTCTCCTCGCTGTAAGCCCACTCGGCCTCGTCATTTTTTATTTATTCGAATTTGTTTTTTCTAAATATTTAACACTCGCCCGGATAAAAGAGTTCTACGCCGGAATTTTTATTTCTCGTTTCACCGTCTCGAGTCTTTTTTTAACGTGAAAAAAAATAAAATTTGATCCGCGAATACGATTTTCTTACAATTTTTTTTTCTTACGTGAATTCGTGAGTGTTGCTTTTGTTTTTCAAATTTTTTCGATATCGGAATCATTGCAAATAATCTTGACAAGCTTGTCATACAAAAATGTCGTTTCTTCGCAAAACGTGTTTCGTGTTCTCCTCCCCATATCTCGTATGCTCGTGTGAAAGGGTAAATGAGAGTGTATTCGGGAGAGAACGCATAGCGACATGGAGAAGAGAGGCTTTATTATGCGGACGACGTTGGCTCTCCTTCTGGGTATTGCCATCGTTGGTGATGCTGCCCGAGAAGCCTACGAAACACGAAAAAGGACGCACGGTGAATACTCAAAAGGCCTCAAGACAGTACGACGCGCGTAGAAATAAACGCACGATTGCCGGAAGGCCCCAAATTAAATGAAATTTTGCCGAAAATCAATTTTTTCTTATTCTATATCGTATATTTTCCTAAACAGAGTTTTTATTGAAACTCGAATCCATGACAATTAATATTGCAGATTTTACTTTACTAAGAAAAATCTTGCAGAACAAGGATTTTCTCGATAAAAAAAGCTTTAAAGGGGTGCACGAGGTTTTATAACTTTTCCGACATTTGCTACCTGCTAGCATAACGTCATAAAATATGGAAATATTGTCTCGGTATTTCTTCTGTATTAAAAACTTCTCTAAAAATATTGCATGTATGGTTAATAAATAAATAACATCTATAAAAGGATGAAAAAGAAATTATCATTTTATATATTTTTCGAATTATAGAAAACACACTGTTTTATATGATTATAAACTAAAAAAAAAACTAAAAAAACATCTGAAAATTGATCAAAATCTTTAAAACTTTATATTTCATGTAATAAAATGAAAAAAATGAAAAATCCAGGGATTGAAATGTTCAGCGGGAGATTTGAAAAAAAAATATCCTATCGAATTTTTGGTTAACGTTAAATTCCACGTGAACAGAGTTTTGGGTACACGTATAATGAGTAAAATAACTATTATTTAACCCGATTCTTCACGTACGTGTTTTTTTTACCATATTGGATCGTTTTTGTATAAATTTGTGATTGCATACCCCCAGCATCGAGATTAGCGATCCTTACTTCCTGTTCTGGGTCAACCATAAGTTAACCAGGCATTTATGACCCCCTCGGTCAGCTCGAGGGTGGAAACGAAAATCTTAAAATTATTTCCCATGTCCGATAAAACGCCATAAGGCGCTCCCTGACTTCTCGACCGAGACGAAAGAAATTTGACGCTCGTAACGGCGAAATATCAACACATGGGAAGCATTTATTTCGTTTTACTCCTGTCAAGCTACTTTCATTATTATCATTCATTGAAATATTTATTACAAAGATAATTTTTTCCTCTAATAATCCATTTTCATTGGCAATTTTCATTTTCATATCAATTGCGATATTTTATTGAATTATTTTTTAAACAGCTTTCGGGTTTGTTTGGTCGATTAAATACTAGGAATTTATTCATTAATTCCAATTAATGTTCTTTTGAAATCATTCATTTTCGGTATATTCACACAGCGAGTGAAAATTCCGAAACCAAAGCATGGGGTTTGATCCGATTTAACTCGCGGTGAGGAATTTCACATTTCTGTGCAACGAGAGGAAAATACCCGAGCAACACAATAATGTAAAAATTTCAATTAGCACGTATATACAGAGATTAATTTTATCGAGTAAATTCAAGTTATTTTTTTATATTACAAAAATAGAACAGATTTTTTTACCAATTCAAAAGTATCACCGATTTATTTATTGTTGAAAAATTCGGCACGACTTTTGAGATTTTTCAGTTTCTCTTTGTCTTGCTTTTCTTCAACTGCTGCACATCGACGAAAAAGCTCTTGTTTGAACAATGGCGGAGCTTAAATTCGGTGAGGTCCACGCTCGGAGAAGGATCGAGAGCGTAAACAGAGGCGAGTGGACGATCCGATCGGACCCGTTCCTGTTGGCAAGAACAAGGACTCGAGAGACTGGACGAGAGCTGAAAGCGACTTGCTTGCTCGTCTCTCGTTTTCTCTCCCCCTGACGAGAATAAATTCGAGACGAATGTTTGCCGTGCAACCGTCGCATCCTCCAATTCTACGACAAATCCTATCCTCCCCTCCCCCCACCCCAATGTAACGAGCATTTGGAAAAAAGCTCTCAATCTGTCCGACAAAAGAAACAATTCGTTCACCTTCCGGCTCGCTTTCAACCCGAAATCCACTGTGGCAGCTAAATTGCCGTTTTTCGATACGGTATCATGAAAAAACAAAATGCTCTCTATTGTGTTTCCTTAATTTTTTGCCAAAAAATGAAGATAATCGAGACAAAAATTAAAAAAAAAATGCAGAAAAAATAGTGGCTGTATACTCAGCGATCAAAAATTGTTCATGAAAATATTATTAAGTGTTTTTTTTTAAATTAAATTGAGAATGAGCTTATGAGCGATGAATAAAAGCTGGAAAATGGGATCGGTGAGCAATTAATTTCGTTTTTCATCGACGGAGCGCGTTAAGCACTCATTGTTTTTTAAAGGCCGAAGCGCGTCCCTTCGATTGATGAGTGTTTTAATCGAAAAGCTGTATATCGGCGGGCTCTCCATCATGCAAAATAATAAGAATATATCGAGGATAATAATAATTCGAAAAAATGTGAAAACGCCTCGCAGTTGCGAGCTTATTTGCGGGACTCTCGATCCGTCTGGCTTCATCCACTCCGCCATGTCAGCGCGCGTGTATTTTTGCTCTCCTCGTTCGATCGACTACCGCACAAAAAAACATTCCTGTCAATGAAATGAAAAAAAGGGGGGAAAAACGAGAACTCCTCGCGAATGGCACGAGAAATCGTGAAATCTCAACCGAAATCGATAATGACTGTCGAGAATGAAATATATTTTCACCGCGAGAACAAGGAATTAAAAATCCCTGCACAATTTTCAAAATTAAATTTTTTATCTTTCAATAATAATTATTTTGACGATATAATTAGTATTTTCGTCGATTCAATTTTTTTTTAATCATAATATGTACACGCGAAGAAAAGACATAAAAATTTGCATAATCCTGTCGCTATTCGGTTGCGAGTGGAAACAAAAATCGAGCAATAAATTCATAACGAAATTCGAGATTTCGTCGCCGCAGGGGGCTCGTACAACGAAATACTGTGATTAATTCAAACTCAGCGAATATCTCCTGGAACTAACGCGTAACTCCCTTTACAATAGTAAAATGTCTGTAATCGCTGTTTATAGCTGGTAGAGTTTAGCCTCTCGGTTTGTTTATTTCATGCCTATACGCGAATTCGAGTTCCCGGCTGTGGCTTCGTGCTCCGAAGGACAGTAACTTCTCGCTTTTTTGGCGTTCTGCCAAGCCCTGCGCGGACATCGATGCTCGTTGCGAAATCTCATCGCCCGTAGAAAATGAAACTCCCGCTTCGAAAGTCCACTCCAACTCTCTTCCGCGCGTATCCAAATGAAACGAGAGCGGGAATAAGAGAGAAAAAAGTCAAAAATTGGAGAACGGATTGTCAAATATCGACAAATTTCAACTTCTTTCGGTAAAATTTTCACTATTTTTCTTCGCACCAATTTAAATATAAGTAAAAATCAGTGCAAATAAATTTTTTAGAATGTCTCAAAAATGGTTTTTTTTTATATAGGTTGTACTTGTATACATGAAAGCACTGACATTTTAATGAAGAATATTTTAAAGAAATTAATGTCTGTAAAAAAGTTAATTTTATGATTAAAAAACATTTGAATGTGACGTGCAAAAACGTTCTTGTAAATATTGAAATGGAATGTGGACATAAAGTTGACTTTTTTTGGGGAAAAAAGTCTCAACTGGAAGAAATGTAAATGAATGCATCAACGAAAAAAATTTCTCGAGGAGGACGATGGAGGAAAAAAAATGCAGGGCGACTAATTTCCCATGCCCGCGTAGTCACGTCTACCTTTTCAGCGTGACTTCATTCCAAAATTTCTTCGTCACCGGGAAACACGTGGATTCGGCAAGCTTTTTTTCTATTTTCTCGGTGTTTAAGGAAAACCTGCAGTTGGGCGTGGAAGTAATTGCTTCCGAAGCTGAAGTTGCTCGGCGTGCAAGAAGCAGATGGGAGAAGAAACGGAGAATAGAGGAGAGGAACGAAAGAAAGAAAAAAAAAGAGAGAGAACGAGAGAAATAAAGGCGAAAGCTTTCTTCGTATATGATGAAGCAAAAGAAAGTCTTCCTCGCTCGAGGTCGTTCGTATAAATGTTACGACAGTGCATGTACGCAGAGGTCGAGAGAAAACAGAGACGTATATAAAAAAAAATTAAATATAGGGCAAAATAAAAATATTTGAAAAAAAAGAAAGAAAAATGAGAAAATAAATGCGAGTAATTTTTTTGTATCGCGAAACAATTCATCTCGGCGTTGGACACGGATTCCGTGACACACGGGCATCGTAACCAGGGACTTTGGACGGGGAACACGATAAGAAAGGAGCTTCGACGCGCTCGTGTCCGTGCGCTCGATAGAGAAAAGAGCATAAAAATAGCAGATGAAAATAAATTGATCTCTCAATTCTCGAATGGCGTACACTCTGGACTAACCGAGAGTCACATACGTCCCTATATGTCTTCCCGATGTTCAAATTCTATGTATATGCGTGAGTCGGCGGAGCTTTCGAGGGTGATGCATTTCCAGCCTGTTCTAGCTCTCACGAAGAAGAATCTCCTGGATCTGTCGCACGTATCCTCGATCTACAGTTTTTATCACGATTCAACGTCAACTTTGATTTTTACGGAGACGAAACAAGCTTTTTACCGATGTTCCATTTTTTCTTGAAATTCAAATATTTTGTAAGCAATTTTTAATGGATAAAAATTTTTTAATTATTGTGCAGAGAAGTTTTTTTTTTCGAAATTATGAAATTTTTATGTTTTAGATATTTTATTCCGTATATCGATTGTTTTTTGGAAAGCCTGTACTCGCGCATGTACGCGTGACAACGCTTTATGCCACCATTCAAGCAAGCAGTTACGGCCATTCCGGACACTGTGTTTTCGCTCGTTCTACATCGAAGAGACACACGAGACGACGCGCTGACAAACGTTATTTTTTCCGCTCTCCTCATCCCCTTTCTTACCCTTCTTTTTATTATTTTTTTTTTCTTCACCCTTTTTTATACTTTTCCAGGCCGTCACTTTTGTACTGTCGGAACGGGACACCGCGTACGCGATAGACACTTTTACGTTTCCCTTGTCAAGCTCACAAGCTCCCTTTTCTTTATCTCGAATACGGGCTTTCTCGAGATATCAAATTTTCTCGATACGCCGCTGTCATTCACGATCAGAGCTTTTTCCTTTTTTTTTTTCAAGAAGCAGTTTCCTGTAGTAAAAAAAATATAAAATGGCTAATAACTGGTATAGTTGTCACTGTTGTGACAGTCGAGGGGATTTTTACGAACATATTCCTTATTTTTCGTTGAATAAAACAAATCATTAAATGATTTATGCCTTACAATTTTTTATTTCCATTCGTTTTTATATTTTTCACGCAACCATGGTTAGTTTTTTATTCGTTATTCAATATATTTTGTTTATTTTTCAGAATAAAGAAAATCAAATTGTAATTTGTTTCATACTGCAAGTTAAATATAACTAATCAGAATAATGGAAAAGAGTCTTATTTAGGTGTGAAGAAAAATCTTGAGAAAAATTTTCGTCGATTCTTGATTTGAGTCGAAATTTGCGTTCAAGTTATCGAGGAAGAAAGGCCAATTTGTGGCAAACCAAACAAGAGTTTTCTCGAGCGAGGGAAACGCGCCGAACAACGTCGCGGGTGGAACAAAAGAGAACCGCGACTGAGCTACGATTTGAACAATTTATTCTCTCGAAAGTGTACGCTTCGCTTATATAATTATAATTGGGCAGGTGGTTTACTCAGAGCTTTCCTCGCTCGTGTACCTACGGGTTAAAGTTCACAGACGCTCTGCGGCAACTTCGACATTAGGCAGAGGTTAACGCACACGTGTTACCTTTTAATCTACTGAAACACGCCTCCCCGAATCGTGCGAATACATTTTTATTACTTTTTTAGCTAAGTAAAGGATAAAGCAAGTACGTTTCCAAGCTTAATTACAGTGTATTTATAACGATTATTAAATAATTTTTGTGATATTGATGACAATTTTTCATATAACGAGATAAAGAATTAAATGGAAAAAATTATAAAAAGTTTTGAGCAACTTTGTCCAACGACATTCGGATTCGTAGGTTGGAGCAAGTCTGCGAAAAACGAGACGACTTTCCGCCACTTTCGGGCGCGCGAGTTCCCTGCAAACTGCCCGAGCCTTCGAGCACTTTCTTGAATTAGAATTCCAATCTGTTTCATTCTACTTTATCGCATACCTAATTTCTGTATACTCATGAAAGTCATCTGCTACATCCCGCAGCCAAAAGCTTGCCAGAATGCAAAAAGGCAATTGTGGACTTTCAAAGTTTCTATACGCTTTTCGATCTTTACTGTCTGGTTTTTGTCTTTTCAATAGCATTACTTTTTTTTTTGTCACCATTGACAAAAGTTTTGAAATTGATTGTATTTATTTTTTCAATTTATTCTCAATTGAACTTTAAACGAAATAAAACTTTTGAAATTGTTTACCTATACATATTTTGAATTTATTTTTAATTGAATTAAAACATTTTTTTTGTGGCTATGGAATTGATGATTTAACATTCAATCACGAAAACTGTCAACGCTAGGTGATCGGCGAAGTCAGGTGTTTCACTTTCAGTGAAGCTATTAACTTTTGTATTTTTTTCTTTATAGCTAATGTTTAGTTGAACCTTTGTTTATTTAACTATTCATTTGTTTGTTATATATATATTTATTTATTTTTTGTTTTTTCATTATTGTTTTCAAGTGTGTTGTTTCGTTGTGTTGTAGATTTTTATGTTTTCTATATTTATCTGTTAATATTTTCTACTGTTTTTGGAATTTGTATCATTGATGTGGTGGAAGCGTTTATATATCGTATTGCATTTAAATTAAATTTATAACGTTAATTTTCTGTCAATCTCTTTTTGAAAGTAGTCAATATTTCCAGAATTAGCGCAAATTTCGTTCCACTGTAAATAAATAAAGATTTTGCTTGCTCTGAAAATCATATATGTTTAGCAGATATCGAATTCTCGCCTTATTTTTCGTAGCTCTAAAGTTTTTGCTATTTTCAGAAAAGAGAAATCAGATATCCTACACTTTATCTAAATATAAAAATCCGTACATATAGTAATAGGACTGCATATTGCCCACTAAAAATACTAAATGGTAAAATGAAAAATAAAGATTTTGGTGCAATAAGGGAATGTATAGTAAACGTCTCGAACTTTTTTACTTTCTAATACAGTTATCGTACTTTTGTTTCTTTTCATTAATCAAGATTGCGCACATGATATGGAGTTGAAGCTCGCGTCTGACTAAAAAGCGGGCGTTTCTACTTGAGCGGCGGCGCGTACCCACATCCCACAGGCTTCTTGTTACTCTAATTACAGCGGGTCGTACGTATACATGAGGATGATTGCGCCGGGCGAATTAGTGTGCGAGGACGAAAAGCTCCGCGCGCACCACATAGCAACAAAGACGATGCGATTAAATTCTCGTAGCTTTAATGCGGACAAGATTTATGGGCTGAAAAAAGGGCTTTAAGCTACTTTGAATCGAAACAATGCGGCACGTTCGCTGGCCGCTCCTTTTATCCGAAGATTTAACGAACTGTTAATTCCCGAATTTTCCTCATCCTTGCCTTCTAAATTATTTCATTTCGACAGTAGCGTACTCGAAACTTCGTGCCAAATCCTTTTTTTTCCCGATCCATTTCTCCTTTTTTGTCTTCCGTCCCGATTCGTTTTCGCACTTTTTACTACCTTCGATTCTATCCTGCATATATTTGTGTCGAACGAAACCGGGGCGAAGCCCGTCCCGGCCGGGCTTAGCGGATCGAACCGCGGTTACTTCGCCGTCGGCGAGAAAAAAAGTGAACGGGAGGAAAAAAAGGGAGCGTGTGTCGGAAGCGTTATCGAAAAACAGCGTTCCGGAGAAGCGCATCTGTGTCAAAATTGCATACACCTTTTTTTTCTCTCTCTCTCTCTATGTATATCTAACAAGGATAAAAAAATAATCGAGAGAGAAAAGTCTCGTTTGTTCTTTTTCTCGATTCACCTCGGTCATTTCTTATCGGGTCGTTTCAATTAAAATTTCATTAGTCTTTTAGTTTCTCAGTTTTCATCGTTTAATTTATTCCAGTCGACGGTGTCGATAAGGCGCAACTTCTTTTTCTACTTCCGACCAATAAATCAATTATTAAAGTCCGACGCCGTCCTCTATTCATTGACGAAGCAATTATCGTCGCAAGTCCGAGGAATTCTCGGTCTCCGATGGAAATGCCGAATGCCAATTTCACTAATCCGAAAAAATTACTAAAGTACCAGAGGTAAAATTATCTCGTTTTGTTGAAAAAACCGAATTCATAGTCTCGTGGTCGTAAATTGTTGAACTTCGTAAATTATTTAAGGTCCTCACATTTTTTAGCGAAAATAATTTGTATTCCTGTTCGCGTGTTCGATTTAGTTCTAGTTCCTCGGAAGCTCCGGTTTTTACACGCGGAAGTTGGACGTCTGGCGATAAATCAAGTAGAAATCCGGCTCGAAAATTCAGTACACGCTCAATGGCGGATTCGTTTGGACGTTGTTTACGTTCGATACGAAGTAATGCGAGGGGATTGAAAAGTTGAGCTCGCTCGGGCAGTGATCTAAGAGAATAATAAAGTCTTTCCTGCCAACTGTTTTCCTCTTCCGACCTTTTCAGGGCTACGAAATTTTCTAATTTCCTCGGTTATATTAATATCAAAACGCGCGAAGGTAAAATGAATTAAGATAGTGACAGTCTATTCAAAATTTTGGTTGTACGTGTTAACTAAATGTTGAATCATCACTTGAATTTTTTCAAAATTTATTCTGATCTTCTTTGCCATCGTATTAACATGTGTACAAAATTTAAAGAGGCTTCACCATGTGGTTATAGAGATATTTATCTTTAAAAATTGTCACTTTTGACACGGGCTCTTGTGAGAGATAAAAAAATGTGACGACTTTTAATAATTAATATCTCGATTACTTGATGGTGAAGTTTCATAAAATTTGACATACATTTCGACATGATTTCGAAGAAGATTTGTGGAAATTTTTAAGAAATTCTGTCTCAAACGATTTTACGCGACTCCTATGCCAAGGGAATCGTGAGACCTTTGAAATTTTATATTCGAGCATTTTGTCACAGGGCACTTCATATATTTTAATCCCTTCATTACTGCGTGCAACTTTATCACCTATCTGATTACGTTTCGTAAGAGCTGTGCGCGACTCAATAATGGCCACACGCGAGTCAAAGGAACGCTAAATATTAATACCTTCTCGCTCCGTATGTTTCGAATTGCAGAGGAATCGCAGGCAAGAGCTTCTGAGAAATCTCGAGCATACACTAACGTTCAAAAATCACGAGAACTTCAAAATTTTTTTATGTCCATCAAAAATGTCAATTGAAAAAGAAATGTATTTCTTCTGGGATCAAACACATTCCATATAGTAGATAAAATAACGTTACAATCTAATTATTAATTTAGTAAAATGGTAGTTTAAAAATATGATGAAAAAGTATTCAACACTTTATTTGAAAGACGTTTATAAAAAATAATTCTTTGATTTCAATTTTTTTTCTATATTTTCAATTATATTATACTTTGAATAAAATGAAGATGTCAAAAATAATATTCTTACTGAGTAAGAAAATGGAATTTATTTTTTATATTTAATAAATGATTTCTCAACGGAATCGAATATTGCGAAATGAACTTTTGACTCGCAGTGTACTCTACCGCGTATTTTATTTCTTTTTGTACAAATCAATATTATATTATTCCTTTTGCACGTTTCTCCATTTCACTAAACTCGTTACCGTACCTCGAGCCTCGACACGAATCTCGAAGATCAAAGGCTCACGATCAATTTGTTGATCATCGCCGCCGCGTCTGTCGTTTCCCTATGAAAAACTTTCATATCGCTCTGAATCTTATCGACTTAGGTGCAAACGTAAAATTTTATTCATTTCGCTACTTTAAAAACTTTCACTCATATTTTTCACTCATAGAAAAGTGAAAATTGTGTATTTATAGTACTATAACTATACATCAACTGAAATAAAAAATATCCTAATAGTTAAGCATGTCTAAAAAATTGAACGATACTTTCAATATTATTTTAAATATTTAAATTATTTATATTTTTCGTAGCATATTGAATGGTGCGCATACTTTTGATCATGTCGCTTAAAACCACGAAAAGTTTTGAATGATTTTTAAATGTTTAGTTATTTACAAAATTTGACAAAATAAATGTAATAAATGAATTTTTAATTATAGATAAAGTTATTATATGAATAATAAGCGAAATTGCTATAAATGGTAAATGCAGTTGTAACCCAAAGGTGAGATTGCAACGTCGGGGGAGTGACGGGAAGGTAACGCAAAGGAATGAAAAGCGAGATGGGAAAGCGAGACGCGAGTAGCCGAGTCGTGAACGCTCGCGAACAGGTTCGAAGTTTAAAATAAGCCGAAGTAGCGATAGTTCGAGAGCATAGACGTTGTGACAAATGCGGTAATCTAAGTTTGCCCATCTCGAAGCGAACGACTACTCTCCGTGATCTTCCGTCCTATGGCAAACGCCAAAAAGCGTTAAATTCGACACGATCTTTTGACGACTTTGTCGAATCGTCATTGTACGCTTTTCCAACATTTTCGCTGTACATTTCGCGAAATGTTTTTCACATTTTTTTTCTCCCTTTTTTTCAAAATTTAATTTCGGACAAATCCAATTATCTTAAAAAAATTATGTAAATATTTTTATCGTCTTTTTGTTTCATTTTCTTTCGTTATTTTTCTATATTTTTTTTTCGTAAAGGGTACATTTTTGTGTTAGAAATTGAGAAGTGAAGAAAAGCTCGTCCGGAGTGTCGCTCGATGCTTTTTCAGACTGGCGTTCTCTCGCGCGTATGCAAATACATGTAAACTCGTCCGCGCAGCACAAATACGGTGACTGGAGAGGCAACGCGTGCAAAGATAATTGGAAATTATTAGACCAGCCCATAGAAGCCATTTATTCTTGTTTGCGACGGTCAACGCCGAAACATTTTGCCCGAGTGCAAAAACCTGCGAGAAGTCTCGCCAGAAATGCATCTCTTTACGAAAAATATACCAGCTCGCAAAAAGCTCTTTTAGGCGCGGCCTAATATTTGTATCGAGGCAAACGAGAAGTTCCGTTCTTCTCAGGCGATATGATTAAATTTCCAACGAGTGCATTGTGCTTCCACGTTACTGATTTTTTCAAAAAACAAAAAAAAAAGAACAAAATATTTTTCTTCGCTCTTCTCGATAGTTCGTCATGATAGAAACTTCTTGAAAAAAATTTGGAAAATATGCTGAGGATTCAACGAAGAAAAGTATGCTTTGATCGCGCAACATTGCCAGGAGCATTTGAAGAATTTCTGGAGCGCTCTCGGAGCCTCGCCGGAAGGGACTCGAAGGGATTATACATATCGCGTACAGATTCTTTGCAAAGTGGAAGCAAGACCTTCCGTGCGCGCGATTGGACCTTTGATGCGATCCTACCAGGAATCCGCCCCATTCGCTCGGATGTAAAGTGTTTCAAGTGGCGTGTCTATTAGCGAAGTAAAAGCTTACCGAGAATCCGCGCACTCGATGAAGAATCTCTTGATTTTAAAATGAACCAACCGGCACATCGGTCTTCATTGATACGTTCAAAATATCTGACCCGATTGCCTCCTCATCGTCTCAAATTTCTCAAATTTTTCTAAATTTTTTTACGAAAAGATCGTCGATTTTGATTATAAAATAATTTTCATTATTATTAATGATAAAGTATAATTTGCATTATTTTGTAATTAAAAGTAATCAATATTATAAAATAATTTTTATTATATTTAATTAAAATTAATTAATATAATAAAATAATTTTCATTATTTTATGATTTTGATTACGAGTTTTGATTACACATGTTTTATACAAAATATATTATTACATTTTTTCCAATAATTTTTTGTATGAAATTCTGATTTCCGTGCTATTTACATTTTTCTACGTGCATCTGGTATATACTGTTGCTTTTTTTAATGTTCTATTGGATTAAGTTCGATGGACCGATGGATACGACGCTAAAAATATAATTTCAAATAGTATTTTTTTTTCATTGGACATATTTTTTTATAATACTTTATCACAGAAAGCACTCCACGCTACGTCGCGAGAACTCTTTTTCTTCCCGTCAAAGGCTCGTCAGACGACGAAAATGCACTCACAGGCGTAACGGTGCATATGGATTCGGTTATGCGTTGAGCGAGGAGCCATCATCGAAGAACAATCCAATTACGAAGGAAAAAAATCTGCGCGACGTGCATCCATTATTTTTTCACAAAATTTGAGAAATATTTAATTAAGATATTATCGATTATTCGCACGTCCTTCGAATACAATTGAAAGAAAATATCGCGTCGACAATATTTTTTCGCACCTTCAAAGTTAATTTTGCGACTGTGTATTCGTGCTTCGTTCTTAATATTCGTATTCTCGGCTGTCTACGCAGGCGGTGAAAAAATTGGCTCTTCATTCCGACGGGCGAGCCTGTGTTGCTCGAAGCACCTGATTTTCCTTTAATTTCATCGCGACCGGCCGGGCTGGGAGTAAAAAGAGCCGGAATATTGTTGCGAATTCAGATTTGCACGATTTCACTCACCCGAAAGGTCTCTCTCTCTCTCTCTCTCTCTCTCTCTCGAGTGTCTGCCTTTTTTTCCCTCGAATATACAGACGAAAAAATATGTACAAAAAACGCGGGGGTTTGCAGAAAAGTGAATAAAGTATACGTTGCCGTATTGTAAACAGAACGCGGGTAGTGGAAAACGAGGAAAATAGGGGTAAAAATAGCGAGTCGGGGATAAAAGTAATTTAATATTCCATGAAAATACGAATGAAATTATTCTTCGCTTCCGTAACGAGGCATGTAATTAGCTACTTGCGCAAATTGCCTCGCACCACTTTTAGGTCCATCTCGACCTCTGTGTACCCAACCGTCCACCTCTTTTTCTCTTTCTTCCTTTTTTTCTCTCGACGTCCTTCCCCTCCCCGTAACTCCGGAGTCGCCGCGCAAACTGTAACTTGAAAGCCTTTGTTTTGTATCTTCTCTCTTTTTTCTCCTTTTCGTTCAGTAGAAACGGCCAGATTACCCATTCTGCACCTCGTACAGTTTCACGACAGCTAACCAATTTTCATTCAAACGTCAACTCGAAACAATTAAATTTTTGTTCATAATTTTTATCCACGATTCGTTTTCTTTTTAATTTTACGTTTATATTTAAATAACAAATCGTAAACAATTTAGTTACTGATACTGTTGATAATCAAATTGTTTTTTGATTATTGTAAATAGTATTTTTGTTGAATTATGTGCAAAGGAAATAAAAAATATTTAAATCGAATTTGTCGTGAAAAATAGTCAGGACAGAGAAATCATTCGTTCGTGGAAACAAATTGGCAAAAGTAAAGGGTGAAAAATAGGAGTGACCGGTATTGGTGGATATCGGAAACATATATAAATGTAACTTTTGATGGTTTGGTGACGAATGGGTGGTAAATCGTCCGCGGAGGCGATTGGTACGCAGTGACACTTGTACACGCGTCAAACGAGCCAGGCAAATATATGGGACGTGTTTCGTGGCTTTAGCCCTCTAGAGAGTATACCGGAGCTACATCAATGTCGCCAATGACGACAGTCCAAGGCCAACGATCCCTCCGAAAGTGATTAATTCGAGTCGCAGCCGAGTCACGAGATCCTCAAACTTTACCCAAGTTCCACTCTCGTCATAGAGGAACTTCTACTTCGAACTGCGACAGTTCCCGACTCGTGGAGTGTCAAACAATGATTTATCACCTTGATAACCATTTTTTACTCAACTCCCATCTAATTGTTATTATTTTGTTTTTAATGTACATTATTCGTTTTTATAATTGTATGCCATGATATAATTATACAATTGTACGTTTTAATTATACAATTGTATTTTTTAATCCAATTATACATACAATTATAAAAGTTAATGTTAAAATTTGCACGTATTATACTCAGAATAAATATACACGCAATAAGTACATAAAAATAAAAAAATGTATGTATTGTTGTTTAGATAAAGGAATAAATTTTTTTTTAAATTGAATGAAAATGTTTAAATAAGTTTAAGCGTGTGTAAAATCGTTCCTCGATTTATCTTTTTATGAAAAAAAGTTTCACGAAATCATAACATTTCTCCGGACTACTTGTTTTCTGACAAAAGAAAGATGAAATAAATAGAAATCGCTTCAATTCTCAACGTTTTGTATTTATAGCGACCTGATTCTTGTTCTTTCGAACAGAACGATTTCGCTTGACGTAAAAACACCCTGGAATTCCCCGATGCGGTTTTCCAGTTATGCGACGCACTCATCGAGATGGAGAAAGAGCAGAAAAGAGCTTAGCTGTTCCTCGGGGAGAAACAAACGATACGCCGCGCTGGCACTCCGATAACTCGAGGAAGAATTTTCACACGTTGGGGGGCTTTCTCCTTTTATCCTTAATTTCTTTTTAAAGTGTAAAACAATGAATGGATAATTGCCATTGATATATATTTTACTGGAAATTAAATCAGTGAGACAAAAAAAAAGTAATATCGAAGTTTTCGATGAAACGACGAAAAATAGAAAGTGAAAGATAAAATGGAAAATCGGGCGTCTGGAAAAAATTGTCTTGGCGCACGTGCGAAGTGACAAACTTTGTCGAATGTCAACGGGTACTCGGGTAATTAGAAAATTCATAATACCATTGCGATTACTATTATATTGCAAACGGGAGAGGGACAGAGAGACAGGAAGTGTAACAGAAGTTCAAACTTGGGAATTTGTTTCAGAAACTACTAATTCCAAAGTGGGCAGAAACTTTGCCAACGAGACGTGAACACGATTACGTGATTACGGTCGCTTTTGTGCATTAATACCCGGCTAACGACACGAGCCACCGCATATCGAGTGGAAAAATCCTGTTCCCTTTTTTTGCCACCGGTACACGCATCGAATTTTTAACGAACGTCCAAACGAGCGCTAATTAATTAGTACAAAAGAATTACTCGTGCAGTATGGAAAAAAATTAATTAAAAAAGTAATAATGAATTACTAAAATGAAAAAAGCAAAAACATAATAATCTCACGAACCCCACTCTATCCCATTGAATTGATTTTTAAATGAAAATTTTAATCCTATGAGCAGCAACGCTTTTTCTTTTTTGACGTGTTTGAATTGATATTTTGCGATTCTTTTAGATGCATATTTTATATAACCTTGCATAATACACTTGGATTTTGCCCCGAATAATAATTATTTTCCTTATCTACGGGAAATTTCCGATCAAATAGGCTCTTAAAATCGAAAAAAAATTTCAATAAATTCAACGAGTCACACTGGGTCTTGTAGATCCATGAAAATTTCAATTTGTGATGTCTTACCTTTTGATGAAATCAGCTCTATTAAGGGTGATTGATGGAGACGATGCGAATATTCCTAATTTTCTGCTCAATATGCTCACTTCACTTTACTTCACCACCAAACCACACAAAACTAAATATTTTTTGTTCGAATTTAAAAGACTGCATAGGTTTAATATAATGGAAATAATATTATGTAGAATATAATAGCGGGATCTAGATTATTTCAGCACTTTCATCCACAACGATATTTTTTACAAGTATTTCGAAACGATATTATAAATTTCAACTCAATTGAACTTCTCAAATTGCAACGAAATGTTTTTCGGTAATGAACTGTAAGACCCGACACGTCTTACCCCGACACTTTCTACCGGGCTACTGATTCCAAATTGAGTCGAGAATTCGAACAATTACGACTATTTTCGGTTTTTCCCCCGATCTCGACCATAGTCGGGGTATTCTCGAAAAATAAACATGTTTTTCCTTGTTATGCTCGACGAACTTTACCTTTTTCTTAATGTTTACGACCACCGAATGATTCAGGTATATTTTTCTAGGTATATTTGATATCAATAGTAGAAAATTGAGTTGCAAAATTGTTTTCGCATTATAACCGAGAAATGACTACTCGTAAAAAAATGAATACTGATGGTCGGATGAGAGACAAAATGGGGCTGAAGGGAATTAAAAAGCGTGGCGAGTGAAAAATGAAAGTAAGTCGGCAAAACAGTGGACAGATATTGGACGTTGAATTTAATAGGGAGCCCTTTTTTCCGGATCAAAACTTTTAATATTCTGCAGAGTCTGGAGCCGCGAAAAAAAAGGAGTACGTGAAAAAAGGGTGGATTTATGAATAGAATCATATATAAACGTCCGCGAGTAATGCTACTAAATATTGAAAATTGCGAGACTCGTTATAAGCCGGAACACTCGGCAGGGTGCCTTTTCCCCTTCCATCCCATTTTCCTTATTCTTTCTCTCTCTCTCTCTCTCTCTCTCTCTCCAAACCATATGTAATAAGAAGCCTCGCTTTTCATTCCTTTTCTTTCTCCACTATTTCTCCAGCACTTCCGACTCTTCCCACTATCTCATCCTTTCCACATTTTTTCCCCTTCTTTCCTCTTACTCGCTTTCTTCTCCATGTCGTTCCCTTCCCCGGCCGTATATCTACCTCGTTTCGCACAAGCTCGGAAAAAGCAGCCAGTTTTGCACGCTGAAGCTAGTTTTAGCATCTTTATCATGCTTGTTCATTCGCATTTCGGGTGACTGGTTTATACTTGTGCGTACAACGCGATACAAAATTCTGAGACGATCCTGACCCGGAGAATATATTTATACACTGACAAGCAAATTTACTTGATATAAAAAAAAATTTTGTTTCGATACGTTCAACGATATTTTTTTTATAAATTGAATGGAATTCTTATTGTTCATTTATGGTAGTACATCTATAATATTCAAATAAAAAAGTTTTATCTTAATGCCATGTGGTTTTACAGCTTAAATTAGAGAAAGTTATTACTAATCGATTCAAGGACAAGGACTTCAAATTCAACGTCAACCAACGTACTTAAATATTTTATGCAAAATTTTAACAAATTCGTAAAAAAATCATTTCGTGGATGCACTACCTTAACTGAAGCTTAATCATTTTTAATAATTAAGTATGATTGCATCAACTACATTTTTTTCTTCAATTTGTTTTCAGTGGATCCACACTCAAAAAATTCATCAATTTATCTTTTAGAGTTTCTTTAAATAATCTATTTGGGTGTTCATTTTTCAGGTGTCGTATCTACAGTTAATTCTTAATTCGTTTCAGTTAATTCGTGATTAGTCAAGTAAGAGTCATTTTTCTCGCGAAATAAATAATTAATTTCACCGTAATTAAATATTTGTTTTCGTCTCTTTACCATCACTCTTGCCCATTTTCCTCTTTTTATTTTATCTCGTTTTTCCCTACAACGTTTTTTTCTTCCTTCGTTTACGAATTCTTTCTCTCTCTCCGGGTTTCGAGCACACGCAATGGGCGAAGAGATAATAAATAAGTTAGCTACGAGTTCTCAGAATCTCGCACGATCCTCTCTGTTTATGGTTCCTTTAATTATGATTCATTCATTTTTCTTCGAGCACGTATCCTGCCCTTTTCCCAGCTTTTATTTTTCTTCCCTCCCTCCGTACCGAAAGATATCCTCTCTCCGGTTTCTACACATTTTTTCATTACTTCCGCACCCTTGAATATCTCCTCGGATCCAAATATAGAGGTATTTTTCGTTCGCAGAGCGAAGGGCGTTGAAAGAAGGAAAAAAAAAGAAAAATACGGAAGCAACAGGATACATCTAGCTCGAAGCTTTTACAAAATTTGGAAAAAAACGTTTCAAGAACATCGAGGCGTGAATTTTCATCTGTCAGCGTTGCAATAATTCATGTGCCAGCAGATTTCCAGGATGATAAAATTTATCGTATCGCGCGAAACGTGACGCGAAAGCGTGATTCGTCGTAATTCGAGAGAAAAACAGGAAAACATTCGTGACGCGGGCCTCGGACGTTGATGAATAAAAATTCGTGAAAAATTTTGGTCAAAATCATAAATACTTTCCAACAAAGAGATATTAGTTTACGAGTAGATATTTAAATTAATTTTTGTAAAATAAAATTGAAGGAAAATGAAAAAAAAGGAGAGAGATGTGAGTAATTCGAGAATGGGAATGAACGTGAGGAAAAGTCGTGCGAAGAGCTTCAGAGCGAGATGCATCGACACTGTTGAAACAAATATCCGAAGGTCTCAGTCCGCGACGAGAATATACAAGATCCCAGCGAAGAAACTTGCATGGATCAAGAGTGAAAGATCGGAGGGAAATGCACTCGGCGTTCTCGGAGTTCCGCAAGAGATATGTCTTCTCTATCCCTCTGTAGCCTCTTCTCTCGCTCCCCCTTTGCTCTCCCAGGAAAAAATAAAACGTAACCAGAAAATATAGACGTACGTATATCCCATTGGAAGCTCGCAGTTGATGTACTTTGTAAGCCTCGAACACTCGCAGCGTCAAGGGACTTCAGTCGGGAACTACGATCATCCTCCTCCTCCTCCTTCAGGATTCGAACAACAGCGAAGTTAAGATAAAGAATCTTATCCGGTGCTACGAAAAAAAAGAAATAAATGGTAAAAAAACTCGTCCAGCAATCTTTTTTATAGAGATACTCGATTCTTTCTTCGAATCAATTTTTTTTGTCCTAAAAAAAGGTTTTTTATCTTGAAAACTATATTTTTTGTTTTTATTTGTCGACGATCATTCATTTCGACGAGCGACAGTTGTAGATTGAAAAATAATGATAAAAGATTATATTTGTAAGAGGGAAGAATTTAAGGATGGTGAAAAATGGAAAAAAAGTTTGGTTTTATCGTCATTTATTACATACCATATTCTATTTACCTTACATTTGTCCCTTATCCCGGTTAATACTATTCGTACAATAATTAGCTCGAACGAGTAAACGTAGCTATAATTATGATACATCTTTTATGGTTTCGTTTTCAGACCCAGATATCAATGATACAATAAAGTCTACTTCTTTTAACAATCACTCACTCTTCCTTCACATTTTCAATATTTCCAAACGTCGTCAGATAGAATACTGACAGGTGATCAAATTTATTTGTCTTGTAACATGAAAAAATAATTTCTCGTTTTTTTTTCTTTAAATGACGAAAAGTAATTTGTTGATGCAAATGGCAAATAATTTTTTTTTTTAAAGAAAATAAAAGCTGTGCTTTGAACCCTTCGATGATTATTTTCTTCTTTACTTATCGATAACTTACGCACGAACAGATATTGAACACGAACCACGAATTATTACGCTAGTTACATTCGCATTGCCCATTTGTTTGGATTTTATTTTTTTTTCTGGAGATTTTTTTTATTACGCTTTCGGGTAAGAACGTTTTAAAGTTTTAGTGATTTTTTAGATGTTTTTTTACGTGAGAAAATCTGATCGTTTTTAGATAGGAAGAAAGTAATGTCGCGTCGTGTACTTTTCGCGAAGGAAAAAGAAAAAAAGATGAAATAAAAATGACGAGCGTGGTCGAACGATGATTCGAACGGCGACTCGTTCGCTTCGAGAGTGTCCCCGAGGATAAGATTGTTCGAGGAACGATTAAAGTCACACTCCGGAAGGAAGAGGCTTCCATGAAATTTCATCGACTCTTAAAAATGCCAATATTCCAGATGACCGTAAAGTTCCCGTTACTTTGAAATCCTCCCCCTCTTTTTATTTTTCTACCTCGTTTTAGAATTACTCTGTAAAAATGACTTATAAAATATTTCATTTCATGGCACAATATTTTCGCTCAAAAATTAGTTTCTCTCCTCGAAGGTATCTCGTTGAAAAATGCAATAAAAAAAATAAGTGCGTCCCGTGAAAAGTTGGCAATAAATTATCCGGAGGACGAACAAACGAGAATATCCTTTTTGCTAGTACAGTTCACTACCCCAATAAGAACGCAAAAGCCCCCAAGGGGAAGATTTTTATGGCCCCCCACTCCGTGCGAGCTCGGAACTCGAGTCAGAGTGGGGGAAGCGCTCGAGCGAAAAAGCGGGCAAGCGTTCTTATTGAATCGTTCTTATTGGGGTAGTGAACTGTAATTTATTTCGAAGTAACGAGACGTTTTTTATTCCGAGCCCCGAAAGCGTAATTTCTCCCTCTGCTCTCGCGCATTGCGTAAATCCCTTCTTTTACCAATATTAATTATTTATCCTACGTTAGTGTAAATACGTGTTATTTAACTATTTACACAGCATGCAATAATTATGTATGGACACTTTATCGTTGAAAAATATTTTTAAAAAACCTCCCGTGCGCCGAGACTCCTCGAAAAGAAATTATCTTTATTTTTGTGCAACGTTTTTCCTCATCAAAGAAAAATATCTTAAATTTGGAAAGTTAAGAAATATTTATTAAATTTATCGTCTCTCTCTCTCTCTTTTTTTTATTCGAACGAGACTGATTATGCGCTCAGATGCGAGCCATCCCTTTTGTTTCTTCTTCACACATTTTTTCCCGTAATTGGAACACGGCTCGTAGAGTTTACCGGAAATTGCTCGCCCGAAAAAAGCTCTTCCGTTTTTTTTTCCAATTCTTTTTTCTTTTCTCGCTCACTGTTCCATTTTCGCGGATGTTCGACATGCTTTCTCTCGTTTCGTTTTCTTGCCTCGGAGAACGGGGTGGGAGGAGGGCTGTCTTGAAAAAAGGAGAAAAACGCCGCTCAAACGATCTTGTCCCGGCATCTGCAGGTCGCTCGACAGAATTGTTGTCTCTCGCGTCCCTGCTGAGTGTCGCTCTCGCACAGCCATGACGGCCACGTGTCGTAAAGCTGGCGACAGTTGCCCCAGAGATCGGCCCACGGGCAAGCGTTCTTGCAGAGCTTACCTAGACGACAGTGACCCTCGCAGCTGCTACACGACCCTCCCGCCACGTACGGTGTCCCCAACTTCTTTATATAATTCCCTCTGCGCAAACAAACAAAAATTTACCGCTGCCCAAGCAAATCTACACTCTCAAAAATCGCTATGAGTCGATAATCAAATTTCGAGAAAATACTATCAAGAAAAAAAGTTATAGATTTTTACGAACGAATACATTTTTTAATGTTCTGATTATTGGAGAAAAAAATTTTAATATGAATAAACATTATAACAATATTTTTGAAATAAATTGTGAAATTAAATAGTTGGTTTACGAAAATAATATAGTGTATGTAATAAATGAAGGAAATACTGATGAGCAGAGGTCGATAAACATGATAGAATCTAAACTATAAATTGATAACTATATTGATATAGTAGAAATATAAATATATTTTCATATCTTGTCCATAATTGGTTCTCAGTAATAGTATATAGTATTAGATTAAAACTATTCATTTTCGAATTTATAGTATTTATGATATAGAAGAAGTTATGGGAAAAAAATACTCGCAGCTTCGTTAGGATTCATTTTTTTGCAAACTTTTTTTAATTCGGTACCATTCGTTAGGAAGTATTGCGGTAGAGCAAACACGTTAATTGGAGAGTCCTCGAGTCGACGAGCGATCAGGGAAAAATTAGGGAATGCCCGAGCTCGATTGTGTTCCGCTCATTAATCGAGAGCTTCGGTGACTCTTCATTACTTTTTTTCGCGCTGCATCCACAATGTGATTTCAGAAGCAATCAATTATTCTGTTTAAAGACCAACCGTTTTATTCTGATATTTAGGTCAAAATTTAAAACGTTCGTGTTTGTACCTAAAAACGTAGAAAATTTTGCGAAAAGGAAAGTATTTCGTGTTCAAAATAGAATATCCAGTTTTAAAAAAGACAATCTCGACTCATTAAAAAAAAATTCAATGTGCGCTGCTTCGGAAATAATGATCTTGATGTTTGAATCATTCGCTGAGAAAAAATTTTGGTCGAATCAACAAAATTTCAGTTGATTAAACCAAAATTTTGTTGAATTAACAAAATTCACAAAATTTTTTTTCAGTGTTCATTTCGTCTTGCAAAAATTTTCGGGAATTACCTATTATGAAGTCGATATCGCGTCGAGGACACGGAAAAAAATTGCCACTCAAAATTTTATGATCTTCCTATTTTCGATTCTCGGAAAATTAGGCTGGAGAACCTTGAACACGCTAAATTTTCTCAGCTCATATGAAAAAAAAAACTTGCAACAGAATTTTCTATTATTTATATCCAATATATCTGGAGAGGTATACCTGAATAGTTCGAGGATCGTAAACATAAAAAAAAGAGAGAAAATTAGTCGAGCGTAAGGAGGAAAAAAAATTTTTAAATTTTCGTTAATCCCTCGGTCATTAATCGTTTCCATGGTAATTAGTCGAGGTCGAGGGAAAAACCGAACACGATCCTGATTGTTTTGATTTCCAACTGAATTTGGAATCAGTAGGCCGTTATAAAGTGTCGGGGTAAGACGTGTCGATCTCGCCAGGTAGTTAATTACCGAAAAACATTTTGTAGAAATTCAACAAGTTCAATCGACTGTCAGTTCCAGTTATATTCAACCATACGAAAAGTGAAAAGTTTAGTGTTTCAAATTTATAATATCCTTTCAAAATACTTTTTTAAAAATGTTGGTGCGGATGTGTCCTATATAAAAAAGAGATAAAACCTTTAATCAATTAATCGGAATAAAGTGCATTGTGCGAAGCTGTATGAAATATGGCCTTACAGAAGAACAGCAAAATATCAATTAAAACATAAAAGCGACCGCGTTGTTGTTCGTTAAAAATAAAAATAATGAATAATATACGTATCTTGAAATTTAGTCCATCCAGTTTTTTACAGGGGTGTAATTTTTTAAAAGTTTTTCTTTGAACCGCGTGGAAATTCTTCGAACTCGGGAGGTTTGTCGGAATCGATACGTTTTCGAGGCCGAATGAATTCGGTCAATTGTCACGCGAACGCTTCAAGATAGGAGACACACACAAAAGACTCGAATTGTGAGCCAGAAAGCCCGCACACCGTGTTACCATTAATCACGTGGGAAATTTTCTCCACGTGGAACATACATCAGCGTCATCCTGGGTCAACCCAGCGTCCTTTTTTGCCAATAATGACCCTCGACCCGACCATTTACGATCCTGACAAGATTTTTATCGGTTCGCCTTTCTCTCGTCGTCAAAGAGACCAGAAAAGTCGAAATCGTTACCCCAATGTTCCTTTCTTTAACGTGCAAAGAAATAGTCAGAAATTTCAAAAGCAAACGTTCAAGGTGACTTCAAGAATACGTGAAGAGAATTTAATACGAAAAATTACTGTTTTATTTTCATACTGTGGAATAAAAGATTTAAAAATTTTCAAGATTTTTCACATATGTCACGTAATAAAGATCAATAACAAGAATAATTGGTATCGTCATGTTTTGTAGTTAAAAATATTTATATTATCATATTTTCGTAAAATTTGTAATTACTGTGACATCGCGAGAGATTTAAAAAGCTGAAATCGTACTTTCGATAGTTTCGTATTAAAAAAAAATAGTTATAAATATGAACGAAGTAAAAACTGAAGACGGTAGTAACAAATATATTTTGTGAGATATTTCTTGACCATTTCCATGAATTTATGCATTCGCAGTGGCAAATCTGAAATTACGATGCTCGTAAAAAGGATGAATATTGGAGAAAGTTATGAAAAAGTGCGGCTAAAGGCTTCCGAATGCGGAGTGGCGGGAAAATCAGCGGAATTTCTCGAGATCGAGATAAAAGCGATCGTGTTCGCGATATCGTCCCGAGCTTTTGTCCTTGGAGAACCAATATTTTTCGTCCAACTGCCATTAGTTATTTTTTCGTTTTTTATATAGGTGCGCGTGCACGCTCGGCTGGCTCGGAACGGTGACCCCGGCCGCAAACAGGGACGGGAGAGGGAGAAAAAGAATCGCAATCGCGGGGCTTTTTCCCTCCCCCTTTCCCTTTCCTTCCTTCCTTCCTTCTCCATATACACAGGCTCTCTCCGGAGCACCTTACCGCTATATATTTTTCTCGTTGGTACGTTTTGCTCGCTTCTTCGCCAGTGCTTCACCTCTGGTAAAAAGCGTGAATTACGTCGACCCTCTGAATTTATTCGAACCGGTACGCGCTCCCCATTTTTCCCCTCTCACTCTTTTACTTCCCAGTCAGCTTTCCCGGCGCCATTTTTGTGCTTTTTTTTCGCTCCCCGCGCGCTCGCGCTTTTCGAATTTTTTTTCTCTTCGCGACTCTCTCTCTCTCTCTCTTTTTCTCGCCCGCGCGGTTTCTGGGATTATGCAGAGACTGCGAGCCCATGCAGCTAGCCACGAAAAATTGCCGAATCCCTCTCGGCCGCGTCATAAAACTGGAATTATTCGCCCGGCCGTGTTTGTCTCGTATCTGAACCCGGGCAGGAATCCACTCGAGGGGAAGTGTCGAATTGTTGAATCATTGCGTCGAGCGCATCGACAATAAAAACGAGCAACGAAAAATATACACGGGCTCGACAAACGCGAATGCCCTTTTGTGAATATTCGCGATACGGGCGAACAAAAATAATATTTCGCTCGGACGGACCGATTACTTCTTTTTTATTTCTCTTCATTGTCTCTCCATATTTCCATTCACTCCATTTTTTCGGCAAATTATTTTGCAAAACGATAATTTCGCCAATTTGATTAATTTTTTTTTCTTTGACGTTTTTATCGCGTTGAAGATTATTTAAAAGTTATTTAATCAAAAGGTGAAAATTGCACGAGTTTTTTCGTACATGCAGTCGTTTGTCTTGAGCTCAGTTATTATGGTGGACTTTGGTGAAACTTTTATATATTTTTGAGGAAAAGGGGGTTCTTGAGTGATATTACTTACCCAGGACAGTAGTTGCAGACGTAGCTGAAATAAGGTCTGCCATTCGGACCCCTCGTGCCGTTGCAGTGAGCCCAGCCGCAGCCGACGCGGTGTGTCGTCGCCCAAACCATTTGCGTGTAATGGCCAACCTTGCTCAAGTCGTTCTCGGCCTTGCCATACTTGAAAAGCTGGTGCTCCAGATACCAAACTTTTAATACGAAGAACCTTTCGAAAAAGAACCTCAACTTATTATTTTTCACTCCACGACACTTTTTTATATTTCATTTTTTTTAAAATTATTTTAAAGTAGTATATCCACGAAACGATTATTTTAGGAATTTGTTGAAATTTGGGATATCTTCATTGTCGAAGATCACAATTTTTTTACTCTGCCACAAGAGCACGTATTAAATATTACGATCTTCAACACTAATTATCTTTTGACTTCTAAGAAGTAGAAATTCTTGAAATTTGGTACAGCTTTTTATAGAACTTCAAAGAAGCTTTAATTAGTTTTTTTTTATCCTAAAAAATTATATTAAGTACCTTGGATGACGTTCAATTTTAAGTATGTTATTCTTGAATCAATTAGTAACAACTTTTTCTGATAAAATTAAGCTGTAAAATCACATGGTACAGAAAAAACCAAGATAAAAATGTTTGATTTGACTGTCGTGGATGTACTACCTGAATGAAAATTAAAATTTTATTGTCTGCATATTTATACTTAATTGACCTATTTTCCAAATTTGAATGGAAATGACAATTTCATTTTAAAGTTATTAATTTTTAAATCAAGCTATTCCATAGGTTATTTACGGTGTGTAATATTCAGGTTAACCGGAAATTTAATTATCATAATTTTACATTAATGAACTTATTTAACAGACACCATCCGGGAATTAAAATTTGATAAACTAAATCAATAACGAAAGAAAATCTTCGCAATTGTACTCCACTGTGTAAATGAATGTAGGATAATTTGGGTTTCAATTATACTATCGATTATTTAATTAAAATCATAAGTTTGTTTTTCCAGACGTTGTCGATCTGATTTTTTCATGTTTCTTTCACCGATATTTATAAATGAATCGTTTTTCACGAATTAGGCACTAGAAGTTATTTAGAAATCAATAATATGATTCTATAAACGAAAATAACTGAGTCTGTCGATATTTTCAATTTAACAACTTTCTCGGCTCCCAGGAACTATATAGACGTAAAATTATATAGACGTAAAATTATCGCTTGATTTTTTTAAATATAACAGTTTGAAAATTATTTGAGAATTTTTTAATTTCTAGATGACAAAAGTTCATAAAATTTTATGCAAGTTCCCATGTAACGTTAAAGAAAATGTTTGCAAATTTTTAATAATCTAATGATTCTCATACAATTTTTTGTTATATCAATTATCATCCAAACGAGAAACTCTGCGGACGATCATTCCAATTTCCGTACAGTTACAAAAAAAAAATCAAGAAAAAAATGAGTGAAAGTAGGAGGAAACAGAAGTTTATTTTTGCGCGTGATAAGGCGAGAATATAGTAGCGAGTTTGATGGATTTTCGAAGAAGCGAGAGTAGAAAGGAAGAAGAAAGCATAGCGAGACGAGGGGTTGATTTCGATGCGGATAATCCGAAAACATGGTCATTGTCGATTTAGGTTGAGAAGTCAACAGGTGGCTCATCTCTGAAATATAGAGTAGCGAGGAAGCCGCAAGCCTGGCAACTGTTGCGAGAGGGAGAAAGAGTCGCGATATACATCGAGGAGCCAATGTTCCGAGTGGATCGGGGCTGAATAATTCTTTCGGGACGTAGGAACGATGAGGACCGGCCGAAGGAAAACGCCCTATTCACTGAGATATCCGAAAAGTTAGTTTCGAGGAAACTTTTCAGCTCTGTTGAGCGTTCCGGAAAAACTGCTGACGCGGACGATACACGAGCACGAAAAGAAACCGACATAAAAGAACAAAAGAACGAAAAAAAAAATACAAAACGAACGAGAGAAAACAGGAGGGAGGATATCGAGATTTTGTCTGGAGAATTTCGCTTCCACGTCCGATTTGCCGCGACTGTAAAATCAAATGAACCTCGATCGCGAGTTTGCATCCGGGATGGAATTCTTCCGCGTTGCCAATGGCTTTCCGCAAGACTCGTCGAATATCAACCGAAATCTTTACCTTCTATTCTGCCCCCTCTCTCTCTTTTTCTAACACACACATACGCGCGCTCTTTTTTCGA
The DNA here is from genome assembly GCA_030522545.1 of Cremastinae sp. A BG-2022a. Lineage (NCBI taxonomy): Eukaryota > Metazoa > Arthropoda > Insecta > Hymenoptera > Ichneumonidae > Cremastinae sp. A BG-2022a. Next base: position 7,576 of record JAPYYW010002082.1, on the reverse strand, counting down.
GAATTCTCAGAAATTGGATCGAGCGGAAAATCTCCGGAGGCCGGGGGATGAATTTTTCCGATCCTGCAATTTCGTCCAACTATTTTTGCATATTTTTTTTCTCACAGTAAAAAATCTTTAAATGAATATTTCAGGACCGATCTTTGACATTTTAACATCCATGAAATTTGAAAAAAAAAAGTTGAAAAAAATGAACTGTCACTTTTCGGAGTGATAAATCTTAAATATATTCGGATACCGGAGAAATTGATTAAAGTCTGTTTCAATATTCAGGATCACGGGAGAGGAGATAAAAAATGGGTCGTAAAGAAAGAAAAGGGAGAGATAGTAAGAGAGAGCGAGAGAAGGGATGAAGAAAAAGGGAGAACAACGATGAGGGGTAGAAAAAAAAGCGCGGAGAGCCCCAAGGCAGTTAAGTTCCGCGAGTTATTTCTTTATGAATTTTTTACGGCGCACTTTTCCCGTCTGGTTGGCGTTGCTAAGTGGCTCGGTAACTCAACAACGTCGAGAGAATCGTAGCTTCGAGATTTATAACGCTCGACTGGAGGCGAAAAAAGGGACGGGAGGGAAAGAGAAACACACTGCTCGCTCTGGGGAGGTGTCGGGAATAGCGGCAAGATGAGGAACAAGGAAATAAAAAAGAAAGAAAAAAAAACAACGAGAAGTGCAAAAGTACCAGAAGGAATGGCATGATAAGCAAACAACGAGCTCTCCCTCTGGCAACTACGGAGTAATGAATGAACCTGTTTTGTCCATTGTGTACCTTGTTACAAACGTTTCCGGCTTTTGTTCAGCGAAAACAAAATAGTAATGAGAGAAAAAATTTTTGTCGTTGTCCCCAAAGCTTCGAAGCTTCTCGCTTCAAAATTTATCATACCAACGATAAATTTGTGCATTTGACACTGTAAGCCACACATTGGGTACATCTCAAAAATTTTCTCGAACGCGAATTCTTCGAATATTTGATTTTTTATCTATATTTTATGAACCATATCCTTCAAATTATTCTGCGATTCAAAAAAATTTATTCGTAAAGATGGAAAAAGAAATTGTTTCTCGTAAAAATGAAAAAATCGTAAAAAAAAACGTACGTGAAAATGTTGAAAATTTTTTACTTTATCCTCTGAATTTTTTTTCTATTTTTTGTGAACTGCGTTCTTCGAAAATCCATCGTTAAAAGCAGTTAAAATATTAACGAAGATTTATGGAAAAAAAAATCCGTAAAAATGAAAAATCCTTTCGAAAATTTTTCTTTTTTGGTATATATACATTAAAAATTATCTATTGTTAATACTTCGTGAGAGTATACCAAGAGATACTTTTCAAAAATATTTTTCATTATAGCAATTATGATAATGGTTTTCAACATACCAGGGAACTTTATCGGTTGATATGAAAATATTTTGTCCGCAAGTGCCAAAGGCGTCGATGTGTCTTCCAGTGGCGTTGTCGTGGGTCAGAGCGTAGCAAGCTTCTGCCCAGCGCTGGGCAGATTTGGCAGCGCCGTTGTGCCATTTCTGCAACGAAAAAACAAAGGTCGAAAAACTTTCAATATTTTATTTTTCAATTATTTATGTAAATTTGAATTTTCGCGGTTGGCAAGCTCTTGGATGAAAAATAAAAAAAAAGAGGATAAAAAGTGGAAGGAGGAAGGGATTTTCTCGGCGAGGGAGGAGAGTCTCGCAGAACCGACAGGCGAACCCTCTTAATTGCTCATCCCGGCGATGGTGGTCTGGCGACTGTGGACCGAAGCGAACTCTTTTCCTCCCGCCCGAGAGCGACCGAAACGTATGAGAGGTGAAACGATTACGCGGTCAGCCGCTAATTCTTTCCTCCACGAGAGCTTTTCTCTAACGTATTCATCCCCCCAGCCAACCCTTCTTCCGAAGAATGCTTTGAAAACATTTTTCAAACATCTTCCCCTTTGAAAAAAAAGAGGAAGAGAAAGAAAAAGCCGGCAAAGAAATTTTTTTTCGTCCGCGCATGAAAGAGCGAATAGACCGGAAAAGGCATTTTTTTTCTCACAAGAGGAAAAAGAGCCGGGTAAAAAATATTCTCCGTCTATATGAGGATTTCGTCGGAGCCTCCGTCAATTCTCGTAATTTGCATTTTCCCATTTATGGAGTTTTGAAATACCCTTATTTGACTCCCATTATTTTACTTTTTCGAATTATTCGGGAAGAGGAATAAGCTTGCTTGAACAGGAATTATTGAAGTTCATCATTTAGGCTTATTTTTGCGAAGGAGAGAGTGAAATATAAATCTTACCATAACGAGCATGTTAGCTGCCGGCGGGCTCACCCGGGTGCGGAAAAAGTTGTGGTAAGTCACTATTTTTCTTTGTACCTTCTTGCTGCTCGGCATCAAGACCCTCGCGGGAATTTTGTCACCGTACAGACGAGGCACTGAAAAAAATATCAAAATTCGTATTCAACTTTTTGTTCTCATTATATCAAGTCAATTTTATTTTCTTCGTTCAACTGACTCTCGAATCGTAATTAAAATTATTTTTAACGTATGAATAAGTCCTCTCTGGATTTTTTGACCCAACGAAATGTCACTTTGATGCACGAAAAATTTTATTACAAAACGTTTGATTTTCTAAAATTAAGTTTTCTCGTTTCTCGAGTTGAATTTCAGGATTTATTAACGTAATTTCATGTCAGGATGATTTTTCTTCTTTTCATTTGTCAGCCGAATTTCGACGAAAAACTCGATGGAAGTTATATAATATGTATGTGCGCTCGTATTACGAGAGACGAGGACGAAAATCCCGAGTTTGTGAGACGTGACATTCGCAAAAAAGGGATCACACTCTGGAACTGCCTTCTTTCACATGTTTCGCTCCAGAATTTTCCCTCCCCGTTCTCTACAACCTTTCATCACGATCATTTTTTCCTCTATCAAAAGCGACGAAAGATTAACTTCCGAAGGTTCTTCCAGTGACAAAGTAACTCGAGATTTTTCATACTTGATATTTTTCTGTACGTTAAACTGAGGTATATGGCAAATGTCCCAACAGTTGGACAGTGAAGGGTTTTTCCATTTTATTACTGGTTTACAGATGCTTAAATGAAAAAATTGTTTTAAATTTACATTTAAATTATTGTTTAATATTTAAGCGATTCAAAACGTATGTTTTAATTTTGAATAATATTTATCTTATACAAATACTGAAAAATTTCAGTTAAAAAATGTCAAATATTTGAAGTGATATAGAAAGTGTAACTTTAGGGACACGTTCAACTATTGGGACATTGCTATACGTTTTGGAATACCTTTCTATTTGTATTTCATGAAAGTTTGTATTTTCTTACTGACTTTTTTGTTATTGATTTTGTGCAAGTTGCAAAATGATCATATCTTGAATATTGACTTAATTTTGCTTTATTCTAAACGACTATTATGTAAGCTGTGTTGGTAACGGATACTCCACTGGGCTTACTGCGAACCGTCTGCCATGGAACTGCTGCAGGCAGAATGACCGCCAGCACGATGCACAGCCACAGGCACCTCATCATTTTTATTGTTCCCCTTTCGCAAACTGTAACAAAATTAAAAACGTTCTTGTTACTCCTATACAAATTAAAAAAAAATTAAGGACTTTCTCAAAAATTTTAAAGTAAATGACACATATTTTTAATTTTAATATGTACATTTTTCGGAGATATATAATAATTTCAATATGCTCCATTACTATAAAATTTTTTATTTACTTTTTGAAGTAGTTAAATGTAATATAGAAATTTTTGACAAAAATTGCAGGTCGATAGTCCAGATATGAAGAATCAGCTTTTTGGCAAAAAGGTACAGTTTGGAATTTATGAGAATTCAGTTTCGCTGGGATATTATGTATACGGTCTACGCACATCCTTGAGGTAATAAATAAAATAAAGACAAGGGAAAAAAAGGGAAAACCAGATTCAGAATGAAAAGACAGAAGAATGGTGAGCCCCATAAATTTAGCAATATTTGTGTAATCGAGTTGGAACACATAAGAACCGTTCGTTCGTTCACTTTATCATAAAGACGCATAAATTTCTTTTATGACGTATCGAAGTTCGATTTTGTACGGCGGGCGCGTGTGATTCGCTCGATAAATTCGACGGCACAATCGCAGTCGAGGGACAATAATAAGTTCGTACGGAAATAACTCGCTATATTTCCTACACCTGCACTGTCCGCTCCAGTCGCAAAACTCCTTCGGACAGTTCCCGTACTTCCGCGAATCGCTTCTCGATAGTGTGTCCACACGCCAAACTTTATTTCCGTAAATTTCGTCTCCTCGGGGAAAACTTTGCCGAGTGAGAAATTTGTGTTTGCCCGCTGTCTGAGAAAGAAATGACAACGGAGCGAAAGTTCGATGACCAGAGAATAATTTTCGCTCGCTTGTTCAACATTTTCGAGAAGTCAGCAAAACAGCAATCTCGTTATAAGACCATTTATTCTTTAATTAAGACCATTAATTTGCAATCAATAGTAAACTATTCAAGTCCATTATCGCGATTACTCTGATGATACTTGACGCATTTAATTAAAAAATTACTAACAAACATTCAATTATAAATTAAACACAATATGTCTTGAAATTGTAATTCCCTATGATTAAAGTTCTTACCCTCTTATCAGCAAACTACGAAGTACCAAACGCTTTCTACGAAAAAGACGTTTTTTCATCAAGAATATCCAAAAGTTATTATCACACATTATTCTGTTTTTTGTAAAATGTCAAAAATACGATAACTGAGGCGAGATTTAAAATTTTTATATTTTTAATTAGGGGAAAATGTAATTTTATGAGCGCTCACAGAATAAACTTCATCAAAGTGCCCGCGTGTCACCGAACTGTTTGCTTGGATTCAAAATTCGTCTCCAGAAAAACCATAAAAAATTTTTATACGCCGACTTAATTGAATGCAATAATTGAAAACGAAATTATATTGAAAATGTGAAGAGGATTTTGGAGATAACGTGTCTCGGATGGAACTTTTTTTTCTCTCAACGAGACAATTGTGTCGAGATAAGGTCCAAAGTTCTCAAAGTTTCTCAATGTTGCCAAAAAAAGATTGGGAAGAATATGGAGGTGCAACAGCCGGCGCGCTGCGACCAAATTTCTTCCTTTACGAGTGATTTTTGCCGCAGGAGAGGTTAGTCATATCCGCAGAACGTTTTCCAATACACATCGCCGGGGAAACACGAAAACGTCCGACTCGATATCTGCTGGAAGTCCTCGTACGCGTCTTCTTTCCTCTCGCGCTGTATATCCCGATATTTTTTTTTATTTTTCATTTCATCCCTCTCTCCCTCTCTATATATCTCCCTCTCGTCGTACACCACGTCTTTTCGGGACAAAAGTACACTCTCGCGAATGTCTGTGCATCATATTCTCGTTATTGAACGGACTTTTTTTTCCCTCAATTTTATTTCCCATCAGAGCCATCGAATTTCAGAATCTTCGGAACAAGCTATCTTGAGACATTTCCTTTCATCAATCCTCGCTTTTCTTCAATCGAAATAAGAAAACACGACGAGAATGCACAGTAAGAACCAAAAAAAGTTTCCAAGTGAAATGCAAATTAAAATTCCCCGAAATAAGAATACCTTTCCAGATATACAATCTTGAATGAAACAAATGCATTTTTTTTTGGAAAAACAAGAATAAGTGAAATATATGAAGTGAAATTGAAAGAGAATGAATTTTCAGCGAAACAAAGAAACTAATCAGGGAAGAATGAAGATAAAAAAAAGAGAGATGGCGCGAGTGGTGCGGAGTTTTGGCGAGAGATATTTCAGAGCGAGGATTGGTGCATCGATAAAGCGAGAAGAAAGTGTGCAAGGGCTGGGGAGAAGTTTTCGCAAATTATTATATATCCACGGATTCAGCTCGTTCGCCAGCCCTCTGGGCGCCTCGAGAAAAGCCTGTTGGTGGATATTGCTGGACGAGCTATAATATCCCCGAAAGTCGTGCTACCGGAAAATTATATTCGAAAGATTAATGCACGGTATTCCGTCGAGTTGGGCGAGGATAGAGCGGGCGAAAGAGTTTAATCTCTATACAGAGCGAGCTCGAATGAGAAACGAATATCCTTTGTTGTTCCCCGATAAAATATATTTACGGTAACGCGAATGCAAGCTGAACAGAGATGAAAATAAAACGGAATTGTCCTTGGAATTGTAAGACAAATTTCTCTTCTCTTCAAAGTTTACCTTTTCCCTAATGTTTTCCCCATTCCCTCTTTTTCTCACTTATATCTTTTTCTCGCTCTCTCTCTTACTTTTTTTCCGACGAGACTACTTATATCTTGCTGAGCTCGATGGAAAAACTCGAAAGCTCCTTCTTATACCTTTTATTCGAAACTCATTTAAATTAGCGAAAGAGAAGACGCTCGTCTTTTAATTTTTTCCCCTGGTCGCTCTCGCCTATATTTCCACGAATTTTAATAATGATTATTTTTCGAGTTTTCACGAATCTTATTTCAAGAAGCAAAGTGTACGATTCGGACGACCAAATGATGACGCGAGAATTAATTTTTGAAAAATATGAATATCTTTTGTTAATCTTTTTCATTTCTAGGTAATTTTTTTAATGGTCAGTAAAAGGGAGCAATTTATGAAGAATTATATTCGTTCGCTTTATTACGGGAGTGTAAAAAATTGAAAGGACCGCAATAACGCTTTTAATCTGTGAAAATCGCATTTGACAAAAGGGTAACCGAGTGGAGCAGGGCTTTTTTATGTTTAATCCATTTAAGCGAGTCGGCTCTTGCGGAATATAATGCGAGCGAAGGGAGAGGCCAGCTGAGGGAGTTGGGCGAGTTTAAATTTTCATAGGACTCGGAAAAGCCTCGGAGCGGCGTAGAAACCATACAAGATAATACCATAGTTCTTACGTAACCGCCTAATTATCGGTAATTACTTCCTGCTAATAACCGTTAGCGCGATAACGAATTTTTTTTCCCCCATTTTATTCTTCGCTCTTGTCCCTCCTTTGCACTGTTTTTTCCTCCCCATTAACGTGACGATCTTTGCCTTCGGATCTCTAATTACGCAAAGAGTTATCGGAAGTTTGCGGAACAAACGTATCCCGAAGAAAAAAAAAGAATAAAATTACCACGTTGAAGAATATATACAATTTTGCAAAAACTTGGAAAAAAAATGCTTTTTGAAAGGAACGAAGTTGAAAATTGGTGTGCCCTGAGAACAAAGAATAATTTACCTTTTCATTTTACATAGAACTAAATATATTTTTAGACAATCTTAATGTCTATAATTATGTAAAATTTATACCCAAAAATATTTTTAAACAAAAATGACTATTTTGCAGAAAATATTCCCAGATTTTTCGACCTGTTGCGAAAAATTCTTTCAGTTGTCATTCAGTGAAAGATATACTATCATGATTTCTCCCAGGGTGCGACTATGAATTTTTTTTGTTTTTTCTTCCACAGTCTGTTAGTCGTTAATGAAGGCGGAGCGAGAGATCGCAACGACGCGAATGATGAATTCGATCAATTAGTCACATAGTCGGTCATTTTAGACAATCTTCATATCTATATTATATAAAATTTATATCCTA
>JAPYYW010002080.1:0-23007 GCA_030522545.1 Cremastinae sp. A BG-2022a | reverse complement strand
GCAATTTTTAAAAATTAATATCTAAATAACTACATGGTTGAGCCTTTTTAAATTTTGCAAACACGTTAACACAATGCTAACGAAAATCTGTGCAATTTTTGAATAAATTCTGTCTCAAGAAGTTTCAACTGATGATTTTACATCAAGTTAACACATAAGGATAAACTTTTGAATAGACTGCCTCGGTTGTACTACCTTAAGGAGGGACTTGCATTTATGGTGATTTTAAAGACAATTTCTTTAAAATTTGCATAAACGTTCCTTAGAATCGTACGCAATTGTGTGTAAAATTTGAAGAAGCTATTGAAAAAAACAATTTTTCGAAACTTGCCATAAGAGCTCATGCTAAAGTTGCTATTTTTAACATTGAATATTTCGATAACTAAACGGTAAAATCATGTCAAACCTTTCCAGCAATTTAATGCAATGGTGAATAACGTTTACGTGGTTTTTTCAAGAAGATATCTTATATAAATAAAAACCAGGGACTTTGGCTTTAGTTCACACGGGGAAAAAATTTGATACGGCCCTTTTAGAGCAAGTACCTCTTTAAGTATAAATTTTATACTTATTTTGCACATATGACTAAACTTTTGAACAAATCTGTCGTATGACTTCTATATACCTCATGCGATTGCTGTTAGAGCTTGATCACTTATCAAAAGTTTATCTCGTCGAGTTTTCTCCTGATTAAAAAACATGTTTTATCTCTGATGAAATCTTCTTCCCGGACTGCACCATTCTAATTTTTTTTCTCATCATATAAATGAATGAAAGTCAAGCACACGCGGAGCAATTACACTCGTAATTTTATTTTCTCATTTGAATGAGTAAGCGCGTGCCAAGAGTTACGAGCAAAATATTTGCCGAAAGTGTGTTGAACCTGCACGTGTATGAGAATATTTTCGATACTGCTTTACGACTCGTTGTAAATAAAAAAAGTATCGTATTATAGATATATATTATCACGACTCTCTCGGCCCGTTTACCGGGCGCGAAAAGTAAAACTACTTTGATGATACCAAATCTCACAACGATTTAATACACATCAGGAGCGTGATTTATATCGAGTCAGTGAGACCGTACATACATATATATAAGCACGGGGCGCACACTCGTCTTTCTCCGTCTCCTAAATTCGCGCAAAAGCATAAATGAGATTATTACTTTTCGTACAAGGGCCTTTCCGTCATTGTAAAACACATTTTACGTCGCTCAACACGCTAAAATTCTTTTCACACGGACACGCGTACGCCGTCCGCTTTTGTATATATGTGTCACAACAGAGATGACAATAAATTCAAACACTCGTATAACCGTATCAAGAGCTCTCCTGATACAAAATTATGAGTTTAATCAGACATCTCGAGCCGATTTTGTTCTTTCTTTTATTTTTCAATAAATAAAAAAAAAAGAATGGCCGCAATTTACGACGCTCTCGTTGAGAAATTTCTCGCACGAGTCGATTATATTGCTCCTTAGGTTAACAATATCGGTAATAAGAAAATCTCAGAGGGTTAGTTTTAGGACTGTAAAACAAAGGTAAATACGATATAATCACATCGGCGCTCGCGCGATTATTGTGTTTATGCTAGGAGACAGCGATACGTTAGTCTTTCCGATTTGGCTCGAAAAATAACATCTTTCAATATAACGTATATATAACGATGCCACGCGTTACTTGTACGAGAGGATATATATATACGATGTATATTTACACGTTGAATTGGTCATTATCGCGTACTCTCGAGTCATTTTTACCGATGACAGTATACCAACAGGCTTGAGTTTACGTATCCGGATCTCACAAAAATTATGAAAATCTCACAAAATAATAAAAAATAATCTGTGAAATTATTGATGATAATCAAAATCGAAAAAAAATTGATAATTCTTTAATTTTGATTGCTATTGACTTTTTAAATATTGGAAATGGATAATTGTTGTGAAGAATTGTATATGAAAATTGGGAGCAAAAAATGTTCGTGCATTTCTCGCTCGAGACATCGTTAATTATTTCTATCAATTTTTTTTGTAAGCCAATTCAACAAAGTTGCATTGACGGAAATAAAGAAATATGCAAAACTGTTTTTATCGATCATTTTTTAAATACCAAAATCATTATTGTCATAAATTTTCATGGCAATTAAAATCTAATAGTCAACAGATTTGAAATGTACAAGGTACATTTATTTCTATTTATCACGAATTTTTGTTTCATGCCAGAAACGTCAATGAGATAATTTAAAAAATTGTAAACACAATTTTCAATCATTTGTTGCCTGACATATATTTAAAAAAAATTGAAACAGACCATTTTTCTAAGCTTTAAGGTATTCCTTGCACGAAATAAATATCTTGAGAATGGTCTAATTCTTTTTTAAATGACTAAAAATAACTTTTTTAAACGTTTAAAAAGAAGATAGATTACCGAGGTTTTAACAGAGATTTTTTGTTTTGAAATTAAGGTTTTTAGCATAGGTGTTAATGGCAGAAACGTCCCTTTTCCACTTCAAATGAAAAATTTACATCTTTATTATCTTGAGATAATGAATAAAAACTATGGTACGAATAGATTTTTACGTGAGAAACTTATTTATCGCATAAAAATGTAGGGTCATCGAACATTTGAAAGAATTATTTCGATTTGAAACTCGTAGTTTGTGTATAACCTTCATAATATAATTTTATAATAATTTGAAAATAAACATAAAATCATGTTTAATTTTTCATAATTGGATGTAATATCTATAATTGTAAACTTATAATCATGTTTATGTGTAATATAATGGTGTTAACAATTTTTTAGAAAAGTTTGTTGAGGGCCCTCATTTAGCCCTCGCAAAATCCGCCCCTACGTGCAAGGAATAAAAGAAAAGTATAGATTCACATATTACTCGAAAATCTAACTACAATTTTTTGCTTTGTAGATCATAAAAATAGTGAAAATTCATTGTTTGAATTTTTTTAATTGTGTTGTAGTTTATTTTTTGATTAACTCATAATTGAAACAATACAAATGTACAAATATTTTTATGATAAATGCGATGTAGTATAGTGGTAAAAGTATAACAGCAGTAGTCGTAATAGGTATATATAAAAGCTGTCAAATAGTCTAATAGATGTTATATATTGCTATTATTTGTGTTATTAACCTCAAAATCATTATTCCATTCTTCTCAAGTTACTTTCAATGGAAACAAGAACTTGGAAATAAATTGGGAGTAAATTGCAGTAAATTTAATATTGGAGTAAATAATATTGATTTTATTTTATATTCAAAGTTGGAAAGATCAATGTTAAAAATACGATATCACTTGAAATATAAAACTTTTATCTTTATGCAATAAAAACGAACAAGTTTAGTGAGACATTTTCGAATGTGTAACTCAGTAAGAAAACCGTGTATACCAAAAATATATGAACCAAATTCGACAATCATCTGTCAATTTTTTTTCATCAAATGAAGCTTAGGATTTATTGTTTATATTCAGAGCGAAAATGTACAAATTTTCAATAAGAAACACTGTTAAGATTTGTTTAAATCCAAGACGTTTTACCATTTTTCAAAACCCTCCAATTCACTCTTAAAAACGTATAATTAAAAAAATAAATTGAACAGAATCGAAGAAAAGTGAATGAAGGAAAAGGAGCAGGAAATATCGAGTTCTGAGACGGGAAAATTCATCGTCGAATATAGAGCAGCGGGAATAATGACAATAAAGAGGTAAGGATTAGAAAGAAGCGAAGGTTCGCTAATCCAAATGCGACGATTAAAAGGGGCTCTAAAATTTGATCGAGGGCGTGAGCCGCGCGTAGTTCAGATATTGTACCTGGGAACAATTTTATCGCGTCGTTGCTGTGGCTTTTATCGGTAAGTTCCGGGAGGTCCGCCGGGCGCCATTACGGTGCACGATCAGCGAGCCTTCCCGCGATTGGTTGGTGTCGAACGCCGAGACGAAACGGTGGGGATAATGCGAAGGTTCGGGAGGCGGTTCCGTTCTCGACGACACCTCGAAGACCGGCTCTATCATAGACGTTTAAGCAGTCGTCGGTGTAACATCAAAGCTCGCGACCTCTCGCTCTCGACTGTCAGGCATCGAATTGAGACTGACAAATCCAATATCGAGGCTGTGTCGTCGCTTTCGCGATAACCGATCGCGCGTTTTGTGCGAGCTCGTTTTTTTTTTTCGTTTCTACGTTTATTGACAGATTATCGTGAAAAAAAAGAAGAAAACAGTGAAGTGCTAATTGGATCGAGAAATCGCTGGATTTTCCGGAATCGCCGATTGGATTTGAAATCTCGCGATCGCCCGATCCGGGAAAACAGACATAATGAATTGCGTGGACGAACACTGGTGCTGCGGGAATCGTTCGAAAATCGATGTTGCGGAGTGAAAAATCGTAAGATCGATCATTCGAGCCACGATCCAGAAATTCGTGGTGTTGAAGACGAGGCGACAGAGGGAGCTGAGAGGGGGGGGGGGAATTGAGCGAAAATTTTGTGAAATGGGGTATATCTGAATCGGTCACGGTGCGTCACGACGTTACGTCGTAACGTGCGGAAACGTTCCGTCGGCTTGTGACAACTGTGTGAAAGCAGCCGGGATCTCCAATTCCACGAATTTTTCCTCGTTTCTACCACGCGCCTCGTTTATACAATTAATCACCCATCGTTCCAAAGTGTAAAGCGCGTAGAGCATACATGGTTAAGCTAATCGAACAAAGATACACTCAAGAAAGAAAGTAACACCCTACCGATCAAAAGCTCTTTTTTTCTGTGGTGACAGAAGAAAGAGAAGCACCGAACGAAGAGTGATTGTATAAGAGACCTAGAAACTTAGGATAGAATTGAAGAACACGCGAGAGACTGTGAAGACTTAATTTTGTAGAATAGGATAAGAAAAATAAAAAGGGCCTTTTTGATTCAAATGACAGATATAAGTAGCATAGGAATGGTGTCTTATTACAACCCTTTGGCGATGTATCGTCAGCAAACGCAGCAGCAGCAGCAGCAGCAACAGTCGTCGAGCGCGGTAGCGACGGTCGCCCACCAGCAGTTGTCTCAGCAGGCGCAGCAGCACGTCGCCCAGGCCCAACAGGCGGTGGTGGCGCAGCAGCAAGCAGCCGCGGTCGCGGCCGCAGCAGCCGCCGCGGATTCGAGTCCGACGCAGCAATATTGGTACGGATATCCCCACGGGCATCCTCACCACCATCATCATCACCACCACCAGGCTTCCGGGCCTCAACAGTACTTGGAGCACGCGGCGGATGTTCTAACCTGGCCACCTCATCCGCACGCCCACTATTCTCATCTCCAGTACCAGCATCATCACAGCCAGGTCGCTTACCAGCAGCACCAGCAGCAGCAGCAGCTCAACGGGACGATTGCCGAGTGGAGCGGCGACGAGAGCAGCCACCATCATCATCCCCAGCCCCATCCGGCTGTCGGCAGCGGCGAGCCCAGTCCTCCGATCACCGTCAGCGGAAGCGAGCTCAGCTGCCCTGGCACTCCCTCCACTCCGCCTGTTAATAACAACAACAACACAAACGTTAATAACAACAACAACAGCAATGGATCTACGACCCCCATAAGACCGTCCCAGATTCGTAGCCCTTACGAATGGATGAAGAAGCCTTCGTATCAGAGTCAACCGAATCCAGGTATTCGCTTTTTATTTCGTATTCATATACGTGCAGTGCAAACATCCCGATAGTTGTACACCACTTTGTTTTGAATTGATTAAATACTCGACTTGTCGTGGTTGCACATTTGGCTGATCGGTGACCTGAGCGAGATTTTCCTCATCGAGAATTTTCGCTCTGATATTCATTTGGAGTATGAAAAATAATAAATATTGAGCTATAATTAAAATTGATTCTCCATTGAAGCATTTAGTATTTTTTAATGATTTTTTAAGCATCTTGACCTCTATTGGAAATTATGTTCATGAATACGAGTGATCCAGTGTGACCGTGGAAGTATCTAAATTAAAAAAAAAAATCTACTTCAAATTCACTCCTAGATTTCTTTCTGACATTTTATCGTTTCAAAACCTGTTTTATATTTTTATTTTAAGGAATATTTATTGTAATAATTAATTAAATGTTTAAATATTCAGAAATTCCAATAGTTGAACAACAAAATCAACCCTGTTTCAAGCATTGAACTAACTTAAAAGTTATGAGAAATACAGATTTTCGAATAGGAAAAGAGACCATAAATATAAATTTATTGAAAAGAATTCAAACATTTGGAGTAATATAGTAAATATCTTTTACCTTTTAGGAATTGTTTAACTAATGGGACATTTACCTTATATGTACCTTTATTGGCATGCTGAATAATTCGTATGATTTGTAATTCAAGTTAAGAAAATTGTTAGTACATTGTCGCAGGGTATATATTTATTTATTTCTTTATTTATTTCTTATTGTTTCCATTCATCACATCACTTTGAGATTCCTCTGTTATTTCGTGAATATTATTCCACGAGATACTACACTCAATAGTATTATTCAAAAGTTTTTGTACGCACGAGCCAGTCTCGTAGCTCCGTTCACGAGAATATTCAGTTCATTCAAACAGCTAAACAGAAGAGAGATACATCGAATGTTTTGGTCGACTGTATACTTTAGGTCAACATTTTTTTTGTTCGTGTCTCGTGAGCGTATTTTTACTTATTCGGAAAAGTGTATCAAATTTTCCCAGCTGTAAATCTAATCACATAATCACTCATTCTTTTCTTTCCTGTAAACAAGTGGTTATACATAAAATTTTATTAACGTTAATAAGGTCTTTGTTTCGTCCTTTGAAAGATTATAGTTTCAATCCGGATAATACGTCTGTTGTCCATAAACACTCTTACTGTTGATCTAAATACGAAGCGAGACAAACAGTGTAAACACTTTCAACAAAATGGCAAACACGTAGAAAAGTATCCTCAAATGTATTTGTGAAATAATCCGGGGGCGACGTTGCAATCGGCAAGGAACGCTGTTCACAGGTCAACCTCCCAATTTTTCGTGAAGGGGAATGAGAGAAGAATAGTATACCTGAAGAATCTTGGAAAAGCAAGCACCATTTTACTTTACTCATATTTTAATTTATTCACATTTTTCTTCTCGACAAAAATATTTTTCGACATCAAAATGACTACATTTTTTATCTCTTATCTGTAGATTGTTTACTTTTTAATATGTAGAAAAATATTTATATACAAAATGTTTGTTTTTCTGGTATAAAAATAGAGGGCGGAAAGTGACGTGTCAATTTTCATTGGTGAGAAAAAATGTACGATTATTTCTGTTGTTGCAGCGTGCAACGTAGCTGCGATGACCACAGGTTCGGTGACGGGGCTCAACGAGCTCTGCGCGCTCGACGCTCTCGGTACGATCATTGAAAAACAAAAGACGTAAAATAACATTTGACGTTTCTCGTTAATCGATTTATTTACTCGTTTATTTTTTTATTTTCGCGTATAATATGAATATCGAATGAGAAAGAATTTGCTAAATGTGAGCAATCGATTGTTGCATGTGGCATTGTTCGAACAATAAATTTACGTCGTAGCTCAATGATACATTATTCTTCAAAATAATCGGTAGATTTATTGATATGAAGTCTATGTTTATAGTAGATCGGCCGATACTGCCACTGTATATCTATATACTATACTATTCCACAACAAATATTTGTTTGCATCAAACAAATTTTTATTACAATCAATAAATTTAATGTGATTTACACACGAGTTGGAGTTCGAATGAAATGGGTCTCGTTTGTTTTGTTTCTAAATTTGATTACTGAAAGCTCTGATGATTATAATCAACTTTAAATTGTGATTAACAATTTAATTATTATTAATTACAATTAATAATAATAATTAATAATAATTTAATTATTATTAATTACATAATTTAATGATTATTAATTACAATTAATAATAATTAAATATAAGAATTATAATAATTAATTAACAATAGTTATAATAATTAATTAATATTAATTAGTCGTCTGTTAAATTAAATTAAAAAAATTTATTTTTTTTAAGCAGTTAGAAATATGATGAAACTTTTGTGTTTTAAAATCAAATTTTTGTTTTTCTTTTTATTGTTTAATTTTAATAAACTGATAAATCTTTAAAACAGAATTTTAATATTACGTTTTTTCTCAATATATACTGTTTTAAAACTCTTTCAATCAATTTAAACGAAAATACTTGTTTTTAGGTAATTTAATTAAAAAATGAATAATTTTAGAAGATCATCTAAAACGATATTGATTTTAAAAAAAGAACCTTATCTGATGTTGAGTTTACGTTATGTACTTTTTGAAATAAAAGTATAGAAAACTTTCTACAGCTTTACTTCTGTGAAGCATATATTAAAAGTGTTTATTTCAAATACAAATATCTCAAAAGCAAGATGGTCAATGTTGATAAAATTCTACCAGCGTACACTAAAAGCAGTATTTACAATATAATTACTTATTGTGATATTATATATACTACCTGTAATGTAATATATATGAATATAATAATATACAGTTATAACTTTCATAAACTTCTGTTTTAAGTCGATTTGAAGTTGCCCTACCTTGAAAACAGTAAAAAAAAAAATCTTTCCCCGTACGATGATCAAAATTTCACATCAACGACGTAAAAAAATTATTTAGGAGAAAAACAAGAGTACCTTCGGATTAGATGAAATCAGAATGATTTTTACAACCTCTAAATCTTTGTTTGGATTCGTATCGTATAGATATATGCGTTCGATATACAGTGTTGCATGTTTACTCGTCGTAAGATCGTTAGATTGGTAAAACCTGTGCGTTCAAAGAAAAAGTCGTATTTACGCAGTTACACATTACACCCTTGAGCTGAGCTCGGGTCCGAAGCCCTCGCGTTCAATCATTTAGAGCTGAAATGTAATTCGGAGCCACGCCTCTCGAGAGCGCGTCCCCGGGTGGAATTCGGCGACGCGAGCTTTCCGTCGCTCTCTTTTTCCTCTTGCTTCGCGAGGGGAGGTTCCAACCCCTTTTTTTCAGTCGTCCCAGCCAACGGGGAACGGAAACGGAGTGTTCGCGTGCCGAACGGGAATGCCATTCGTTCGCGAATGGCGGCTGCACGAAACCAAAAAACGCGCATACGACTGGAAAAGTAAACGCGACCGTGTTCTCCGCGTCGTTATATCAAACCCCCCGTACTTCTTACCCCGCGAATTGGATTAAATGAGAGAACTCGGCCGATCGTTCTTTTCTTAGCCGCGATTACGCTCGCGTTTATTATCGACCTCGCGTGCGCTTTCGACGACCGGAATCGCGCGGCCGGTCATTATTCCGTCGAAAAGTATATGCACGCGCGTTGAAAAAAAAGTATCTCCGTATAAATCGACATGGAAACGGGTTGTTGTATATATATACGGCATAAGAAATGCATCGCTGCAGGCCAGAATCGTTGTTCGCGTCTCACCCTCCGGGATTGCGCGGATTTCGCTCCGTTCCCTCCGTGTACGACCGTTCGCCAATATCCAACGAGCGCCGAGAGAGAAAGAAAGAGCTCGCGGCAACAGCCATTATCTGCATTTTATGGTTATACTGCCCGAGACTTCACATACTCAACTCGAGCAGCCTCTCTCGCGCATAACGAACCTCGCATGATTCGAAATACACAATTTGGCCCGCTAGCCTCTCGCTCCGTCTCGCTATGTTCCTAGATTCAGCGCCATGCCAACATCCCGCTTATTTTTTTTTCTTCGCGTATATATACGCTCGCGTATACGTGTCAGTCATGTAAAATTGTGCGTGTAAGCGAGCGTATGTGTCTGTGTACACGCGAGTGTCGTCCTTGTACATTTGCATCGCCTTCGGCCATTAGAACCGCCATGTTGCGATCGGCGTTTGTTACTTCTTTCCCGTGTTACACGTCTATGCGAGAAAGTCCCAGAATATATACTTATGTGAGGCCTGAGTGAAAAAGATAAAGCGGGAATGCAAGCCTTCGCGAGGATAATTATCCGGCGCGATTTCTTCTCGTGTTTGTATATACTCGCGCACGCGATTTCTCCTGAAACGATAACTTCCGAGGCTCGACATAACGCCGCCGCCATTTTTCTTTTGCGCGATTCTCCCCCGGAAGAACGCTGTTCTTCGTAATTTAATTCAATTGCTCGTGAACATGATTTTTATTTTTTATGTATGCAATCGTGGAAATGAATACACGGCGAAGAAAATTTTGAATTCAACAAAATTTATTTGCTTTTCTTTCAGTAGAAATTCATGTATCACGAAGGTTCGTTTTCCAATCAATAGTCGTTCGATCAGTTTTTTACACTGAGAAATAAATATTTGATGAGTTGAATAAATATGTTTTTGCCTGTTTGATTTATTCAGCGTATCATAATATTGAACTGAAAATATAGTTAATCATCTATTTTAATGGACGAAATGTATATGTTTTGAAGACTTCGATATTTGTTTCAGTAACTTTAATTGTTAACGTTAATAACGTTAACATATATTCGAGTTTGCGAAATTACATATTTTTTTGAAATTACAATATCAACATTTTAAAAAGTTTATGAAATATTTGTATATTTCAAAATTTATTTTTCTTAAAATTTGCAACTCGTAAGGTACAATTTTTTATTTAAAAATCGCTTTTAATGAGAGGAAATAGTACAATAAGGTCGTTACAAAAACTATCTGTATAGAATAACTTGCAAATATATACTGTTTTGATGATCGTTGTTAAAAAAATGACAGTATTTCGTAAGAAAAAGCTCGACACAGTGATGTATAATGTTTGATTTGTTACGTCATCCATTAGTTCTAGTCGTCTTTCAAACTTCAGATTTTGCATGGCATCAGTTAATCAGTGCACTATATATATAAAATAGTAATAATTGAATTTATTCTGGTCATCAAATCTCAATAATATGCTATGCCATTTGTACTAAAAGTGCTTAACTTGACAAAAATTTTATTAAGGAGATAATGTCATATAGAAAAATTCGTAGAAAATAAGGTAAAATTCTAGAAGTCGAGCTTATCGTCAAGAGGGAAGTGGGGGTGAATTTTATTGTTCAAAACTTCTAGAATTTTACCAAAAATAATAAATGATAGCATGAATATTTTATTGATAGCTGGCTAATTGATTTTGTTATCGTTAGTACACGTTCACATTTTTTACCTTAATATGTTCTTGCTGTTTAATTTATATATTTTTCTATAATTACGTAGATCTAATGTTTTTAATTTATTTTATTTTCATCTTAAATTAAAACTTTCCTTAGCTATCCTCTGTTTCTTTTTGAATACACATATTTTAAATTAAATTTCTCTGGTTTAATAAAGTCTTTAATGTACGTTAATTTAAGATTTTCGTTTACTAATATTCTGAGTTCCATGACCTTTAAAAGTGAAAATATCTTGATCAAAAAATGATATAAATTAAGTAAATAAAACGTGAAAATCTTGTAAAACTGTCAAAATCAGGTGGCATATCACGACGAAGTAAAATTAAATTAAAATACTTAACGTACAGTACTGACTGATGATTGAAAATCTTTTGCAACTAATTATACATATTATACATGTTAAAAAGTCAATCAACTATACTGAATAACTGCAACACAACTCCTTGGTAGTTGCTCGGTGTGCCTATATAATTCACGAAAAACACGTAATTTCAAAGTGTTTAACAAGAACACCTTAAAGATTGAAAAATGCATGAAAATTTGATTTTATGCAATTGAATACTAGATTAAACTATTTTCAAAATTTCATAAAAATTAAATGCTTCGTTTTTTATAAACTGATGTCTCGAAGTTAAATTATAAATATCTAACATGTTACCCTTATACAAGTTACATTATTCGAAACTTAAAATTTGACAGACCAGATCTAACAGATGACGTAAAGTATGAGTTATATGCTGCTGTGCAAATAGAACTTTTATTGATGAAATACTGTTGCTTTCTTGGAAAAAATCATTACAATTGTTGTTGAAAAGGGGTCTGGCAATATAAATTGTCCTCCATCCTCGATGTTCTATAAATTAATCGTAATTTACGAATTTGATATATGATCTCTCAATCGTGAAATTTTGCTGGAAAAAGACATAATTTTTATTCTCGTATACCTGCCAACTGGTTTGAGTTCTTTCTGGAGGTGTTTTGCCTCTTTCTCCCTTTCTACAGCGTCTCCTGAGTGTAATAACAGCTCCGATGCATAAAGTAAAAGTTTACCTACTCGAATTTTCATTCATCGGAAGGGTAGGAGCGAGAAACCGTTTCAACTTCTTGTGTCGAAACGGCTTATGACGATGCTTAGTGGCTGCGGGACTCCGCGGGTCCGGACTGTTTGTTTTTACAACAAAGACAGTCAATTAAACGCTTGCGGGCTCAAAGAAAGTCTCAACAGGGGTGCGAAAATGATTTCTTTCGTCTTTGCAAGGGAACGCCTTCGTTTCTTTCGCTCTGGACGCACCGACACAAATTTTCGCCTGACCCTTCAAAATTTCTACCCAATTTGCATCGACTATGGGTACAAATTTTTGCGGTGTCCCTGATTTTACGAAAATTCCAAGAAAAGTCCCAAATTCGTTATAAAAATCTATGGGGCCGTACACAGAGAGCCGATTTTTGATTTCCCTCGTCAGCATTTTCATTTTGTTTCTTCCTAACGATTTTTAGAGTATACGCCTACCCTCGGGCGATAATTATAATTGCTTGCTCAACTCTTGCATTCACTTCGAATTTTCTTTTCCTTTGGAACCGCGCGTGCTACTTACATGAAAGAATAACGTTTTGCAATGATTTATTGCGACGCATTCATGAACTCGACGATATGACAACACCTTCGCGCAATTTCTCTTCATTTCCTTCTTAGAACCGATTAAGGTGGCTCATCAGTGACAATGCCAGTCAAAATCAAAATCTTCAGTACGCACAACCCATAAACCGTGTGTGTTAATTCTTCAACTGTGGGCAGATTTGTTGTTTTAATACTCGCATTATACTTTAGTATTTTATTTATAATTTTATGACTAAATATTTTCTATCCATTTCTTGCTGTATATGCAGTTTTTTGGCAATTTTGCGAGTTCCTGCTGCGTATATACTTTACTCCTAGCAGATGACAGTTATTTCCGAGACTCGTTCACAAAGTCACTTTCTGATTGAATTTATAAAAAAAATGCTCGACAACACCCAATTTTTTTGGTATCATTAGAAAACTTATAGTTTTATCTCTTAGCATTCCAATCTTCAATAAAACTTCCCATCTTCTTCAAAAGGTATTATAAAATATCCGATGAAAATTTGACGAACTCCCATATAAGAGCAATGTTAAAATCGAAATTTTCAAAAAGCTCATTTACAAAAATTTGTTCGGCAACCGACCCTGGATTTTTGAGATATTGTTTGTTATACCTCAAATAATATCTTTTCCAAATTTCATCAAAATCTCTCGTTTTCTAATTCACTGATGTGCTACCTTAACTGTTAATCTTTTTTTCCAAGAAAAAGTAAAATTTTCTATTTTTTTCTAAAATATAAGTGTTTTTGCATATCAAATATTACATCACATTGACAGGTGGGAAGATCGCAATGTATAAAAAAAAACAACAAAATTCTTTCTGCGATAAAAAAAATGTATCGCGCGCTTCCGAAAGAAGGAAAAGTGGCTCGTGGCTATGAGTGAAATAGTTGTAAAATAGTCGGACTTGGAAAAACGAGAGCGGAGGTGTGTCGTTGAAAATCGTCGAAGACTCTCGTGCAACATAATATCGCTTATTGTTTCGAAAAAAGTGCCGGTGCCTTTTCTACTTTATTGTTCTCAGGGTGCAACGAAAAAGAGAGGGAGGTAGAAGAAGACGAAACAGGGAAAGAAGAGAAGGGAGAGGGAGAAAAAAGATGAAAAAAAGAAGAGAGAGAGAGAAAGAACCCTAAGCTCACCAATAAAATGTCCGTCGCGACGTGTCTGCTCGAGGAGTCGTAAAATATTAAGTATAGCATCGGGAAGGAAGTTCGGAACGGACAGGAGTATTTGGACATCTTGGGCCTCACTATGCTCGGATTCAGTTTTCTAGGCCAGTAGTATATATTGTTTGAGAGAGAACAAAAGAGCGTCGCGATCGCAGGTAGTTATGCACGAGCTCTTCTTTCGCACCATTGGAAAAACCATTGGTGAAAAATCATTGGAAAAACTGTGAAACAGTGCAACGTTATCTTCCAAGTTGTCCTGCCGAACGAGTCAATCCAGAGAGCCTACTTTCGTCCCGAACCGACCAGCACTTTTTCCTTCTATTGCCGTATATTTCCAAGCTATGACTCCCTTCTGGCCTTTCCCAACCATAAACGGTATGCTAGTTTCATTTATATGGATCGGAATCAGTGGGATTTCCCCACTTTGTTACAAGTCAATTAGGACAGTTACAAGTCAGTACCGTTATGGGATAATTATCCAAAATTGTTCAAATTTTTTTACACACACACTTTTTACTCCCAACATAAAGTCGCTATTTCGTTAACTTTGTGCATATTTTCGTAAAATGTTTTTATCCCTTTTTATTTAATTATTAAAAAATTAATATTTAACGTTAAGAAAGGCATTTCTTACATGCAGAACTTTAGAAGAATATTTTGTAATGTTGAACAAATTAACAAACACTACTCGTGGGATTTTAAAGTTTTCAAGACTGAATTGTGGCAATGACCAACAAAAGTAACTGAGAGAATTTGTACAAATCTTACAATAAAATCACTTGTTCTTTAATGTTGTGTGCAATATATTGTGAATATGGATATAAAAAAATATTCATAAAAATCTGTTATAATAATATTGATAATAATTGAATAGAATGTTGATAATTAAATTTCGATAAAATTACGAAAATATGTTAATGAAGTATTCGTTAGCATGCATAAAATAAAACTGATGGGTTTGCTTTAAGGAAGTTCTTGTTTAAGTAATAGCGGAAGCATCAGATTCAATTTTTTAAAGAAAACTTCTTGAAAAACCACGTGAACGTTCTTCAACATTGTACCAAAGTGTTAAAAAATTTTTAAAAGCTTTCATCGTTTGGTAATCAAGATATTTAGTGTTAAAAATAGTAACTTTATAGAAAAAGTTGTAGCTTTCAACAATAAATATTTTGATTTTCACGTGATGAAGCTTTTTTATATTTAATATACACTCTTAGAATGTTTATGCAAATTTTAAGAAAATTATCTTTAAATTCGTTTCGTGCCTTAATCATTGAACTTCCTTGATGTCTAATGAAAAATGTTGAGGATGACATATGCACGTATTCACAGAAAAAGAGAAGAATGGTGATATTTGATATGGGAAGGGAGATTTGTAGCGTATACAAATGTCCTGTGGCACAATGGCTCGGTAATTGTGATGTTCGTTGACGAATGGTACCTTCCGGGACCGAGAAAATATGCGTATATGCATAGGCGTGTGTATGCCTGAACGCGTGCAAGAAGGACGACTCCCGACGTACGGGGGGGAGTACGGAAAATTGGAGGAGTTGAAAACCGGGCGAGCTCTTCTTCACGGTTTTCGTCATCGTTTCTCTTCTCGCTTTTTTCCGTTGTTTCAGAGCTGCGCGAAATGATAGAGTCCAAAAGTAACGTCTCTTTCTCCGTACCTTTTTCTCACCACGCTGGGGTGGGCAACGAGTCCCGGGAGTCCCGTTTCTTCCTGCTCCCTTGTCGCGCGCTCTCCTCTCACCCATTTCGACACTCGTTCACCCTCCAAGCACGTATATAAAATCGCAGACCCCCTCCCACCACTCGCGCGTCGGCCTCCATTCATATTCCACGGAGTTACAAGCTCTCGCGGATCTGTATACATTCTCTTTGTGCACGTCAACTCGCTCCTCTCGTCAAAATTTGCAGAAATAACGAAATCGAGTTTCCAAGAGGTTTTTAAGTCGAAGAGTTGAAGAATATTAAAGTTAATCTGTCAAAATAGTATTTTTTTGAGGGGGTCTTGCTGCTACCCAATTGTCAATTGATGGTTATATTTATAGAAACATTTCTGTTTACTATATTGTTCACTTTGTATTACAAGTCATTGGCTGATATTGAATATCATCATGATTTAAGGAAATGAGTAGTAGATTTATTATAAATAAGGCACTGAAAGATAACTATATATTTCGTTAAAATAAGTTAATTAATTGACTTCGTCATCGTCAGCTGACGTTATTGTCAGTTATTGTCAGAAAACATAGTATATATACGTGTTCTTCTATTTATATTGAAAATTTATTGATAATCACCTTGTTACCTACGTTATTTACGACTCCATATAAAAAGTTGATTAAAATTTTTATTGTTAGCATTCCTTTATGAGGCTTCGTTTTAAAATTACTTATTCTAAAATTAAAGATTTCATTCTCACCATCGATGACCTGTACACATTTTTTTCTTATTGTACAGTTTTTTAATTAACAATACGTATTTTTTAAAGAGTTTTATTTAATGAGACTCATAATTTTCGTTAAAATTCTGTATGAGCCCTTATATTCGAGACATTCATTAGTGAAAATCATAATATTTTGTAGTGCCTTCTCCTGTAAGAGTTCGTGTTAATATTTGCTATGTTTAACATATCATTATCTCTGCTTCTGCGTATGGTAAAACTTTCTCAAATTTTTCGTAGATTGTTATACAACATCAAAGAATCTTTAATTTTTTAAGAAAATTTTGAATAAACATCTTCTTTACAACTTTAATAACTTTATAGCAAATTTTTACACAACTCGTAGAAACATCTTAAGATAGTACAACTGTAACATCGAAGTAAATTTCCTTAAAAGTTTGCATAAATTTCGTGTAATGTCATATTAAAACGTATAAAATTTTAGAATGTTTTATCATCTACGAGTTGGGATATGAATTGTTGAGAATAATCACTTTTTTATTCTCCGATAACAACCAATGCAAAAAGGGACAATTTATAGATATTAATATTTAGGTTACTATACATGGCATAATATCTTTAAACTTTACATATACTTAAACATACGCCTAAAGAAGATCTGCGCAATTTTTAAAGAAATTCTGTTTGAAGAAATGTCAAGCAATTATTTTATATTTAGTTTACATACAGCCAAATTTTTGAACGTACAGACACGGTTGTACTATATCTACTTAAAGTAGGAATCGCATGAAATATGTTGCATTGTAAGTTGAATTTTACAAGTTATTCCCATCTAGAAATTATGATATAAATTGTTGAAAACCGTTGCTATTTTAAATCTCACTGTCAGATATAAGTTGTTAATCTTATCTTACTTCTTACTAATATATAAATGTGAATGTTTGTATAGTTGAATGTTTGTTACTCAATCACGCAAAAACGGCTGCACGAATTTGAATGAAATTTGTCATAGAGATAGTTCACAACGTGGATTTGAACATAGCCTACTTTATTTTAACTCATCGTGACCAGATGGTACTGCAGAGTATGAAATTCTATAAAAATCAACTTATCAATATGAAAATTGGTTCAAATACGTATTTAAACTCATAGAAAATTTTTGTGCTATCCATTTCGTTGTAACTCACCACCAGAAAGCGATTACATATATCAATTTATACCCTTCAAAGGATGGCTCAAAAATGTTTGTAAATACGTAATAATAACAAAAATATTTTAGCGATTAATAAACTTTGTAGTAATTCGCCAGTACATAGATGATGATATTATTTTAACAAAACAGTTTTTTTAAAGAAATTATTTTTTTGTCGTATTATGTTCAGAAATGGTGAATATAAAAAAGTAAAGATAATATTCAATTCTTAATTAATTAAGCCACTATAACCTGCTAGTAAATAATGTATATTGAAATTAAATTTTTCAATTAAGTAGTCGCGGCATTGTATGCCAGACTTTTATTATTGCACAGTTTCATGAACTCTACCATATATTTTAATTTGAAATCCTTGTCTAATTAATTCCATAATAGTGGCACGACCCTTTTAGTTAGCTCTTTTATGAAGCTTGATATAAAATTTTTAATTTGACAGACTCTGACAAAAGGAAACTTTTTTTACGTAACTTTTGATAAAATTCCCGCCGGTTCAGTAAATAACAGTTGAATGCAACTTAATCTCGTACTCAACTGATGCATGAATATTTTATCCTTGGTCCTGAGTTTTTTTTATTTCGAATGTGTAAATAAAGCGTTTTTGGCTTTCCTTGATCGATCGAGGAAGGTCGACTTTTTTTACGCTTTTTTTTTAACACGCGTGCGCGCGTTTCGACATCGCACGTTTATTTTACTGTTATACCTTATCAATCAAAGGTGTGAGAGTCGCCTGCAGCTGCCTGCTCTTTTTTTCGTATACACAGAAGTAAAAAACGCCCACGTATTGGTGAAAGCCTGCGAGCGGTCATCATCAAAGCAACTTTACTTAAATCCCCCAAAGCTCTTTCCTGATATCGAGCAAACTCTTTCTCGAAATAGTCTTTCGTGACAAGGTTACGAGTACAATCACCTTGCAGCTTTCACTACCGCCATCTACAAAAATTATTTATGCATCTGCGCGTTCTTTTTCTCTGCGAGTGCTAAAGAGCGATGCATTCTTTTTTCGCAATCTCGCCTTTCGTCACAAAGGAATTTCTTTTCCGATTGCGAATTTCTATCCTTAGCAAAATAAAAAAGATAAAAGAAAAACAATAAAAGTGACGCCTAAAGAATTCTTTCTGCCACGAGAAGGAGCAGCAAAATTCATGAACTTTCGGATCAAAACGTAAAAGTGATACTTTTTTTTCGCAATCTCATCTTTCGACACAAAGAAATTTTTTTTCCGATTGCGAATTTCTATCCTTAGCAAAATAAAAAAAGACAAAAGAAAAACAATAAAAGTGTCTTCTAAAATATTCTTTCTGTCACGAGAAGGAGCAGAAAAATTCATGAACTTTCAGATCAAAATGCGATACTTTTTTTTCGCAATCTCACCTTTCGCCACAAAGGAATTTCTTTTCCGATCGCGAATTTCTATCCTGCGTAAAATAAAAAAAGATGAAAGAAAAACAATAAAAGTGACGCCTAAAGAATTCTTTCTGCGACGAGAAGGAGCAGGAAAAGTCACGAACTTTCGGATCAAAACGCAAAAGCGCCCGGTCGCCAATTAGCGAAATCCTTTTTAAAAGGCAGAGAAGACTTTTATACTCGCGTTTGGGAGAACAATATATAAAAAAATTCTACGACCGAATCCTTGGAAGGTCGAGGCCTGTATAACGCGTTCGGTGTCGAATGTCTCATTCGCACATAAAATTCTTGCGGTGTCCGCGAAAATTTTGTGAATTACGATAATTGTTTTTTCGTTGAAACGCCGTGAGATCAGCGAGGCGCCCGAAGAGAGTCGTGACGAATCCGACGGCACTCGCACGTGCGTTGATGCATTAAATAGAAAAAAAAGTCTGTTTGATGGATTTTACGCGCGTTTTTTTACGCGTTTCTTTTTTTTTCGTAACCATGAGTCATGCGGCTTAGAATTCTCGTTTACGAGGATGAGACTTTCCACGCGGGAATAATTTATCAGAAAAATATCGAGATGTTTCCTATGGCGCGATCACACGCGTCGCGTGGTGAGAATAAGATGTATTTGTATGTCAGAATGACGCTCGATATTTTACCGGTGCCTCTCGAAGGCTTCTTTCCCTCTCATTCCGGCATAGCGCGAGAGTTATCGAGGAGTGGTGGATTAACGTGTCCGCCTTTGATCTCGCCGCCCCGTGGCCTTATCTAATCGTACCACAGCGCGACTCTCTCTCTCTCTCTCTTTTCCTGCCTGCCCCTCTTTTCTCAAACTCCCGCTCCCTTGCCCCGTTTCTTTTTCCTCGGGCAACCATTTGCGCCGAAAAAATCATAATGGTGCGAGATGTGAAAAAATACCCGTTACTTATACTCACTCTCGTGAAAAAAAAGTTATGTCGCGCATAATAATAATAATTGTTATTATTGTTATTATTCGAAAGAAATTAATTCATCTCGTACCGAATCGTGCGAAATTCCGATACTCGCCGCATCAGAATATGTGAAAATAATCGGATGAGTTTGAGGATTTTGCGCTCTCATCTCCTCATCGTCTCGTTAATTCTCGACTTAAATTCTTATCTCTCGTCTGGTCGTTTCCACCTCTTTTTTTCCCTTTCTTTCCTCTTTTCTTCGTCTTTTTCTCGCGCTCTCGCTTATCGCGCGGAGTTATTAATTAGCGCGCGGAAGCGAGACGACGTGACGACTGAACTCGCGTGGTTTCGTGTATCTTATGATAATACGCGTTATCGTTCGTATGCATGCAGTCCTGATGGATAAAAATCTCTTTTTCCTTCTCTCACCTCTTTTCCTCGCGTTGCCGACTTTTTCACGCTCTGAATTTTCAGAAAAATTGCTCGAATTTTCCATTCACTTACTATATTGTTGGGGTTTTCGTTGAAAGAACTTCTAACAGGCTTGCATGATGGTAATAATTTTTTACAGAATTTTTAAAGAATTTGCACGGATATTTAATATCGACCTCAATTGTGTTTAAAATTAACAAAAGTTTAAATTTATTGTTGAAAATTTGAAGCTTCTTTGAAGTATATAATAAAGAGCTATGCTATATTTTAAGAAGGTTCACCATCCAGAATTGAAGATATTTGGAATTGAAAATGGCAATATTTAACACGGGCTCTTATGGGAGAGCACTGAAAATAGGGATTTTTAACAATAAATATCTCAATTTCTATACATGGTGAAATCTCTTAAAATTTGGTACGCATATGCATAACGTACCAAAGAATAACTGTACCAATTTTCAACAAATTCCTAAATAATCGATAAAACTTAATGTACATAGATGAAAAATCTACTTAAATCTCCATTCATATATGCACCTTTAATATGACTTTGACTATAAAGAATGTTGTTCTTGAATCGATCTGTAACCATTTTTAAATAAATTTAAGCTTGCAAATTATGTTCTACATAAGAAAAATTAGGAAAATCTTTTGTAATTTTCTGGATCGATAAGATTGCTTGAAATGTTTGAATTTAATAAATGAAATAACAAAACTTATTTTTAGCCGAGCATGATGTTGCATCCCTCTTGTGTTTTCTTTTTTTTCAACTTGAACGCAAAATAATTATTTAATATTCATTTGGGTTTAACCGCGCTTGCGAATCTCTTTTGTTATTATTTTATTAAATTTTTTTAATTCACAGGAAAAACTCGAACGAAAGACAAGTACAGGGTCGTCTACACGGATCATCAGAGGCTTGAGCTCGAGAAAGAGTTCCATTACAGTCGTTACATCACGATCAGGCGCAAAGCTGAACTCGCGGCAAACCTTGCACTTTCAGAAAGACAGGTAAAACACTCAATCAATATACACATGTCACGTTTGTTTCGACTTATCCCCCGACATTTGTTTCGAGCAAATATTTCATTCACATTGAAATCGTTGTTCTCTGGAAATTAAAAAAAAACGTAAATGCGAACATTGTTTTTTGAGTATAATAATGGTGATAAATTTTCTCTATAAAGAGATGTTTAATGAAAATGGGTTACTGTTAAGGATACTTTTCACGTCAAGTGGAAAGTTTGACTTCACCTATTAATTAAATGTAAAATTTTCACTAGAAACTTTTTGAGACAATAAAATGTCATTTGCAAAACACTTCTTTAGCATTAGGGTAAAAATATGCAAAATATAAAAAGACCTTACCATGTAGCTATCAGGATATTAATTTTTAATTATTACTACCTATTTGCTTCGTTTTTCAAAAATCTTTAAAAATTACCCTTAATAAAGTTGATTTCGTCAAGTGAAAGGAAAGATACCGCAAATTGAAATTTTCATGAGTCTACGAGACCCAGTATGACTCACCGAATTTCTTGACATTTTTTTTCGATTTTAACAGCCTATTCGATCGGAAATTTTCCCTAGATAACGAAAATGATAATTATTCGGGCCGAAATCCAAGAATTCGTATTGAATGAGCCGAAAAACTGATTTTTGGATAAGTTTTTTGAATTTTTCAATATGAATTCTTGGATTGCGCCCCGTACAAGTAATATTTTTGTTATCTATACAGAAAATTTTACGATCAAATATCCTATTTTAAAAAAGACATGAAGCTTATAATCAATTCATCGGAGTAGAGCGTATTATGTGAGATTATATAAAATTTGCGCCTATAGAAGAATCACAAAATATTGAATTCAAACATGTCGAAAAGGAAAAAGCGGCCGCGTTATTGCTCGTGCCTTAAAATGTAAGCCATTCATTTGAGAATTTTCTAAAATAAATAGTAAGTATAGTAAATAGTAAGCTTTATAAGAACGATGAAAAAGTATTCAATTTGACTCGAAAGACACCCTTAAGGAGGTTGTATCTTCAGAGTAGTCAATACAACAACTATTTGAAAATTAAAATTATAAAAAAATCTCAATTTGAAGAAAGGTTTATTTTATTTACTTTTTCATACGAGATTCACTTCTATTAATGCGTTTTAGAAGAATAATGTTTTTAATTAATTTATACTTTTAAAAATTAGACACTGTTTTGAAGGAATACGAAAGAGGTTTGAGACAGTAAACTGTTGATGGACTCGATAAATTTTTCTTAATTGTTCGATGACCCCACTTTTTTTGATGATATCAATAATAATACCTCCCTAGGAACATCATATCAAAAATTCATGTAATTCATCTCTAGTGTCTGCATGTGTTAATTGTACAAATGAATACTCATACCCCATACGTCAAGTAATTGTAATTCTCAAATGTATTTTTCTTTACAGAAGATCGATAGCCTTTATAAATTTCGTGCTTAAGGTAGTACAACCGAGACAGTATATTCAAAACTTTGTCCTTATGTGTTAACTAAATGTAAAGTCATCAGTTGAAATTTCTTGAGACAGAATTTATTTAAAAATTGCACAGATCTTCGTTAGCATTGTGTTAACGTGTTTGCAAAATTTAAAAAGGCTTTAC